>JAHWFP010005687.1:137165-147196 GCA_023313725.1 Lithobius niger
AGCGATTAAGGCGCTATGCAATTGATCTGGGGGCGAACTGGGTAGCCGGTTCGAATCCGGGTCATGCCACTCCGACGAAACGTAAGTGCATAAAGGTGGCTTACTGAACTACGTTATTTCTAGTGTATGATTTTCGATATTGGCTAATTTTAAATTTTCCTTAATATTTAACCATTAAGCACACGTGGCTCTCACCAGAAGCATAAAACAGAATACGTAAAAATAAAAAATAAAAACACTGCAGAGTTAGCGTACACTTCAGCGTTTGACATAGAACCTGCCATATTGGAAGCATCTTTAGTGAGGAAACTAGAAAGCAGGCCCGAATTTATACATCCTACATTTTATGTTTCTAAAGACGGCCACACGATATTAATACACAACTTAATTAATATACAATGCGGTCATAGAATGACCGCACACACAACCTTATTACTCCAAATGCAATTGGTAATGCTGCGGTATTTAGTAAACCGAAATTTACAAGCTTTACAGAGAAGCTACACTCCAGGCGGTGCTTTTGTGAAAGCTTTGCTCCTACTTGTGTGCCGCCGGAAAGCCTAACTAGATCCTAGCGTTGCTGCCCGATCTATCCTTCGTTTTCCTGGTGAGTGGCGTTGCTGGAGCGCTGCACGCATATCGATAGCCAAGGAGAATTGCCTGCGCTTGACAGAAAGGGAAGCCGGATTGGTCTAAGTGGGTAAACGAGCCAATCACAATCCAAAATGAATGGCCACGTAGACCGTACGCTTGTTATTGTAAAAACCCCAACTAAACACCCGGAGCTGAATAATTTTCCCAGAGAGCTAAGCTCGAGTTGTCGGGCAAGCAAGAGAAATTTTAAATCAATGGTTCCAAGTAGAGAGAGCGTGTTGGTTGTTCCAGCCAAGTCTGCATTGCAGCCGAACGGGAGCAACGTTGGGGCGGGAAAGTGGAGACTAGGGGAGGATGGACGGGGGTAGGAGGGAGGGGGAAGAACATGGAGTAAATTAAAGAGGAGGTCGAGGAAGTCGTTGTTGTCCTAGAGATAACGGTGAGCGGTACGAAGTTATGGGCCTACAACAAATTCATACGGTAAAAAATATTTGCAGAACTGGAATGTTCTAACTACAAAACGCATTGCATTACACGAATTAGATAATTATCTACGGATTATGTAACTTTATGTATTGCTTCGAACTCTGGCCCATCACGTTTCATATTTTCGTACACCCATGAAAACTGATTGAAAAACTTATTCCTGCGATAAAGATTAGGAAACTGTGATATTACCGTCGCGTGTAAGAAAATGCAAACGATTACCACACCGCAAACAGTGGCGTCGCTATATTCCGTGCTTGAGTCAAAGCGCTTTTGCTAACTGTGTTGAGACGAAATTGAAGAAAATCGAAAAGTACGAATCTTAAAAAAATTAACGCATTTCAAAACGCATTTATTAAAACCGTACTTAATAAATAAAATGATGAACCATTGCTTGCGAGAAGTTTTAATGTAAAATGTAGGATTTTGACGTTCGCTTTGTTCTTTTTTTAGGGGAAGGGGTGGTCGCCTTTAAATGATAGACCGTATCATTGGATCCTGTCCTATCAGTAATAAGACTAAACCGGCCAGTGGCTACAATAGTTGAAAGTGAAAGTTGCTGTTTTGGGAGGAAAGACGCCGAGTAGCACAGAGATCTACGCGGATCGTGCGTTTTCCGTAATAATTTCCTGGGATCATCCATGAACAAATGTAATGCCACTATCTATGTTTAATACGAAGTTACTTGTGTTGGATTAAATAACACCGTTCAAAATTTGCTCAAGTCATCGACTCATAGCAATATAGTAATGGCTGAAATGGTAAAAGTCTGACGGCTTAAAATTTGGATTCATGTCGATATTCCTAAGTCGATTTAATCGGCATCTACAAATATTCCCTATTATAAAGCCGTTAAAAGTTAATTAAGTGGTTTTCAAGAGCGTAAGCGTGGTTTTTTTTCTTGGCAAATGAAATATTTTTTGTGTGACATTGTCTAAAAAAAATTTCGATCACGCATCAGCACCTTTCAACAAACACTTTCTGGAGCCGATGACCACATCAGGTCTTTGCTCCATTCACCTGATGGCAGCAAACGAATCTAAGAGCCATTCAAAGACATGTCACAACTAAAAACTTGGATCTAAAAGAGTGACTTTTATCAAATGTGCCAGGTTTGATAAAAGTACGCCACAACAAAATGTAAGCATTTGAGTTTGTTTTGTTTGGTAAAAAAAAAAAAAAATTCATCGCCCGAATCTGAAAAATCACGAATAAAAAGTAAGAAAAAAAAAACACCGCCTGCTTGCGTCAATTTTTTTAGTGCCATTCCTGAGAACCATGTTATTACTTTTTAGCGGCCTAACAGGTAGAGGAACTTTGACTGCAAACAATATATTTCGAAGATCGTTCTCTGTTAGTCGTTATGGCTACTTACCTGACGTAATTTCCTGTCTCGTTTTTACTCTCGGCTGAATGAAAATCATGAGCCGTGCTCTTTAGCGCAACTGAAATCATTATCACATATTTTTAAATGTCAAACTTAAAACGAACTTGTCCTAACTAGAAAACGTAATACTTCTGCAGGAAGCATTTTCTATTCGGTCGGTCTCCTCTCAACGCAACGCGTCATAGCTACAGCTGAGCTGTTTCCGGTAGTCAAGTGTACATGGGCGAGATTACCCAAGATGCCTCAATTAGTGACGTCATTGCTTTCAAACCAAAACAATGGCGTACTTTTACGATGCCCGCTTCTGCCGGTGCTGTCCGTTGACACGATACAATAAACGTTGGGTATTTTCAGTCGCATTGCTGATTGGGTTTAGGTAGCTTAACGTACTGTAATACAATTTAGTGGTTTGGAGCGATCCGGCTTACGTTTGATAATGACTGTTTATTCGTTTCTTATCTCAGCTTTGAATCGTTTAATCCAATTCGTCCAGTAAAATCAACAGCCAATGAGATGCAAGAATCAACAAAAATGGCGCGAACCGTAATTAGTGACGCCGGGTGTATTTTCCCGACGGATTTCATGAAAATTTCACACTGTTTCTCGCAATGCGTACTAGCCAGGGGCGTACTAGCCATACGGAAAAACGAGAGGTTTCCCGTGAGGCCTACGCTCCGGGAACTGTTGGGGGCTTATTGAAATTTGTTCATGATGACTGTTTTCTACGAAATGTCACAAGATAGGGGACTACGTTAACCATTTCCCCGGGCCTAACTGGCCCTCCCAGGATGCCCTTGGCTGCTGCTTAGTGTTTAGTGGACAGACCCTACAAAAGCAGTACATAATCAAATGACGGGACGAGTTGCTGTACTACTGAAAGTGCATCCGTCGTTTTTATCAGCCGAGTCTGATATTGGTTGCAGCAAAGATGAAGCGACTAGTCCTACCATTTATCATTCTTCTTTGGGTTGCAGTGTCGGCTCCGTTGGAGCTAGTACCGTACGTCCGTAGTGCATGGGGGGGGGGGGGGGTATGTTACTTGTATTCCGCCCATCCCTTCTCATTACTGAGGTGATATTTTTAAAAATATCTATAATTCGGAGTGGTTCATAAAAACCGTAGCCAGGGCCTGAATTTAGCTAAACAAACCTTGCCTGATTAATAGCTGGGCACTTGCATATTCACCAGGGGACGAATGACGTACCCGTTCAACGACATCATACCTCTAATTGAACCATACTACCAAATTTATCCGCATAGATTGAAAAGTCGTAGGGAACCGTAAACCAATGCCAAAGCGAAAACCCCTAGTAACAAACCACAGGATTACAGACGTTTAGAGTTAGTAGCAATTGTAAATTGTTACATAACAATTTTTTTTGTTTCTACTATTTATTAGACGGTGTAAAAATACGCTTGTAGTCAAAATTGTATTTCTCACGTTGCAGCTCTTATTGCGCTTTTCTACACAGCACAAAAATGGTTTGAATTCACAAATTTCGTTTCAAAACATCTTTTCATAATAGATAATTGTGGCAAACTAGATTAAAGTGGAGATTCACACAGAAGCGATCTTGTGTATGTTGTTAAATTGCGCAAAATGTTGCTGTGCACACAAACCATTTCTTCTTTTTGAATTTAGGAGTATCCTACGTCAAAAGATTATCGTGAACAAGTTTTAATTGATTTCTTCTTTAAACTGCTGACCGTCAGTTTTATCTTAAACCCGAACGACTGTTGCTTAGCAAACAAACAAACCCCCCCAAAAAAGAATCTGGACGAAACATCTCCACCAAAATTGGAACTCGCTTTCATCATCAGGGATAAACATTTCCAAAACATTTTCCCTTCACCATAAGGGAAAAACGTTACCAGTGGTTTTTAGGAGTGGCACGATAATTCAATAACGTCGCGAGAAAATGTTTCGTCGATTATCGAATCGCACTTTTTCTGACTTATCGAATTATCGTGCAAACTCCGATGCTGAAATTGTCATATCTCGGAAACCGTAATAGCTAGAAACAAGCGGTTTGCGGCGTTGCGTGCGGAATTCCAAGGGCTCTCCAACCAAGTGTGCAATACTGTTGCTAGTCACTTTACCTGATTGGAGAGTTAGGTTAATGCAAACAATATTTAACTATTAAGTAGCAGCACAACTACTAAATTGTTTTTACATGGTGAGGAAGCAACGGACAATGGTAAGTGAATTTTCATATCACCTGGCCAAATGGTGAGTGACACGTACTTCACATTCGTGAAGATTGCGCTGTAGACTTCACACAATTTGTTTTTTAATTAACAGAATTAAAATGGTTATTCAAGCCTCAGAATTTGTTTTTTCCAGATATTATCGATTATTGCAATAATTTTAAAACTTTTATCGGGATAAAAAAATTGTTGTATCGTGCCATCCCTGTGGTTTTACATCATGATTGAAAAATCAGTTTGAGCTAGAACGACCAGACCTTCTTTAGAAGTCTCCGGAGGTTGGTCCATTTTCCTTTGTGTAGCTTGCAGGTCGTTGATGCGTTGAGTTCACCGCTAAAATACCTCCGGGCAATAGATACTAAACTTGGTGTCATGACAACAGTCAACGTTGCGCACCTCAGTTTGCTGTTAATGACCTTTACAATGCTAGAATAGGTTGTGTTGCGCGGGTACAGCTGCTGGGATCGATCAACGACACCCATACACTTCATTGTATCGTGTAGCTAGATTGCTAGTAATTAAGTGCATTGAAAACGCCGTAAAGTTCAAAACAGCCAGGGCAATGCCATGAGATCTTTGTTAAATCTTGTCCTGTGTCAGCTTTGAAAAGGTGAAATAGCTTGTTAGGTTTCAATCCCTCCATCCCCATTCCCCACCCAGGAAGAATTTTTCAGTTGATGGGGGAGTTAGACAAATCTCAGATACAATACAAAAGTACTAATGCACGTATTGAAGAATATATATATATATATTGCAGTCTATACCGAAGCAACAATTAATTTTTATACTAATTAATTTTAATTTTTTATTTTAATTTTAATTTTTTTATTATAATTTTTTTGCAGATATACTGCAAACTGCAATTTTTCTCATATAATTATTTTGTGAATATCTCTTAAAAGGACATACCTTCTAATTTCAAGCATCCTGGTGAAAATAGCTTTAGCGACATTTACATAGATTTAAGTGCAAAACTGTTTTATCACGAGGAAAAAAAAAAGGAAAACGAATGCCTTTCCAACATTTTCATACGTCTGAAGTAATGTTTCAAAATTGAGCCATGCAGGAAGGCCAACCGGAAGGAATGGACCTTTAAGTGTTATAGCGCACTATATCGATATGTATTGTACACTATATTACTAAAACTGATCAGGCATGAAACAGGATGGGCTTGGAACCGCTCATTGATTGTCTCATAGGATTTAACGCTCCTTTTTTCTTTCTTTTTTTTGTATATAATTTTTTGAAGTTAGTAATGCGAAATATTTATGTGAGCATTTGTTGCCTTAAATTGTACATATTTCGGTATGTTTTCTTTTTGTATGTTGCCTAGCCATTTTCGCACTGCCGCGTTTTTGTTAATAAAGTTAAAATTAAGTACTAAAACTTGCGAATTTTGAAAGTTTCAACTGCTGCAATCTACTATGTGTCCTTTTCACTCCCCTCCCTCCCTACCCCGTGTTGGAATTTTTGCTTGCAGTTTTCTTTCCCATGAATCAGCTGACGCGAGCAGTACGAGTTTTTTCGTATCTGTCTAGTATACTCTGCTGACGAACTTTAGTTTATACGTGCACTCATGGTTGGATATTTGCACATCCCTGGCTGTACTAAATTGAAGAGGGTAGTGAGTGATGTGGCGTTACGCGGAATCGCCTTTGCTTCCTTTAATTTTTTTACCCGTGAGTCTTCAGCAGCAAACTTATGCTCGTTTCGATGAACTATACCGCATACCATGGCTGTTTGCTGTGACGTACATATCACGTGACTGGGCTAGTCCAATCAGACGGCCAAACAGCCGTTGTTCTCGTTCGTCGTTGGCTAACTCGTGGTGACGTCACGGCAAACAGCCATTGCGTATGGTTTAGCTCAGTTCTACAACCTTACTAAGAAAACAAAAACTAACTCGATGTAAAGTTTAACTGAATTGAGGTGAAAACAGAAAAACTAGTAGCTGCTTTAGCGGGATGAACTATGCATTGAACTTAAATGTGATGTTGGCGTTCCTGCATTAGGTAAACGGGAAAAAAAGTCCAAAGAAAAGATTTCCACGGAAAAAAGCCAGTAAAAAAATCCTGGGAAAGAAAATTCACACGAAATAAAATCCCTCCTCCCCCCCCCAAAAAAAAAAAAAATTCAAAGGAAACAAAATCCACAGAAAAACCCCGCCGTATTTATTTTGTAGAATGTTATTATTATTTTTTAAATTTAAGGTGATCGTTTACTTCGTCGCAGTGCTGCGAAACTAAACTGAAATATTCTAAAGAAAAAAATCTGCGCAGCGCCCCTCCACAGTTCTGACTGCGTACGTCAGACTCTGATTCTTTGTGTATTCCGGTAGTGAGTTTCAGGCAGTACTGATTGGGGAGGCTTTAGGAGATGTATCATTCCCACGCGATTTGCCCTGCAACAGGGTCACCACCCCCCCCCCCCCCCCACCCCACCATTCCTCCATTGGAAGGGAAGCCTCTGCTCTCCTCACGCACGCCTGCCAAACATTCGCGCTAGTTATTCTCCTCTCAGGCCACGTAACCGCGTGTAGAAGTCTAAACGATGGGGTTCGGGGAGGGAGGGAGGGGAGTAAGAGTTTGGACCACAAAAAGTATGAGGCAGCAGTAGTTCGTTCGATGACCGAGCTTCGTAGCACTAACGACGAACTACGGAATCACCCACCTTAAAAAATAATAAAACAGTATACAAAACATGTAAAAGATACGTTGCATATTTGACTATTGTAAATAGGTCTAAATAGGAATTTCTTTATTTTTTATTAGTATTTTTACGTTTTCTATGTCTGTTCGTGTTTACTCTACCCAGCCGTGAGAGTAAAGCAACCAATCAATCAAGCAATTGGTTAAAAAAAAATCCGTTGGACTTTTTTCCATGGATTTTTATTCCTTTGCATTGTTTTTCTTTGGCTTTTATTTCCTCTGGGTGTCTTTCTCTGGTCAATTTTCCTGGGAATTTTTTTCCGAGGATTTTTTTTTTTTGCTTTGGATGTTTTTCACACGGTTTTGTAACATTCAGTCAAACATACGTAAATGTTGTAAATGTGAGACTTTTTCCGAATGCACCAAAAACACGGATAAGTCCTGGAAATGCAACACCGTACAGCATGCACGGGTCCTGCTAGATTTTGTAAAAACCCTGACATTTGCAAAACAATAAACGACGAACGGACGTAATTAATGCTGTTTTATTTTGTTTCTTGCGAAATATTGCTGACGGTGTTAAAACAGATTTTGTTTGCTGATTTCCTCTCTCTTGTTAAGTTATTTTAGTTCAGATTACTAAAGCTACATTTGGTAAAGGAAACGTTGAATAAATACGAATGCAAATCTATTTACGTTGACTTTTGAACTTAAATGTCAGACTACCTGAGTGGGGAATCGAAACCACGACCTTTGAAACAAAAGGCGGGAGTCCTACCACTCAGCCAGACTGACATTGCATCCGTATTTATTTAACACTTATCGAGCCCAATTGGCTTTCTGTCCCGTTTATAAAGAAACGTAGATATTCTGAAAAAGTATCGTATAATCGAGTCATTCAAGTAAAAAAAAACTTATCAATGCGCCAAGTTTTAAAGTTGTGCTATATGTCTGATGAGTGGAAACTTGTTATCACTCGCTTTTGATATCACATACATTCACTGAGGGAAACTTGGCAGGTTTTTTTGCTTACAATTTATTATTTTTGGTTAGATTTTGTTTTTCTAGATAGCAAATACACAACACAGAAAATTACTGATATTAATAGTTTCCAAAAACGTTTGTATGAATTTCGGCATGTGTGTGCCTTTAGTACCGTATTTCTATTAGCCTATAATTTTAGGAGTGATATCAATAGGACAAATCATTAGCCAAATAAACCCGCAGGCTAAGAGTCAAAATAGTAAACAAATAACTTGAACGTTTCTGCTCTCTGTAGTATACTTCTATGGTGACCAACGTACCATTCACGCGTTGCTGGCGTTTTCGGGGGGCACACACTTTTTTAGTGAAATCTTGTCTGAACAAACTTGCTCGAAGCTAGATGACAGCAAATGGCCGCAGAAAATTAGAAATCTAAATAGATTTGTGTTCATCTGTATTTCTTACTACAGTGTTTATTATCTTTACATACAGGGTGTCCCAAAAGTCAGGGGTCACCCGGAAGATACACCCGGGTGATACAGCGAGTGTATTACCATTATGAAGAAACATAAAAATCCCTGTATATCAGCAAGAACACCCGATGTATCACCCGGGTATATCATCCAGATGACCCCTGACTTTTGGGACACCCTGTATATGCATTATACAACTGGTGGTAACAAGCAAGTACACCTCAAGGAGCGAATCAGATGTCAGCATATACAATACCAGACTTTACATCCAACTGTCGTGTACGTACAAGGCGCACCAAAACCATGTACAAACCAATATATATATATTACTACTAGAGGGAGCCCGTGCTACGCGCGGCTGGGTTTAGATACACAATGGAACACGATCAATCATATTTTTGGGCATACTGAGTAACGTATGCCCAAAATGATTTCAATCAATGATTTCTTTTGGGGGAGAGGGGTTAGTTGCCTTCCTACTTTTGTATTTGCCCCAGTGTCTGAGGGCCTCTTAGAACTCCCTGCTCCCTGATGGGGAAGCAAGGGCAGGGTATAAAAAGGACATTTGGGGTGGAGGAGGCGGGGCCACGTGCCCCAATGTGCGTATGCCCGTGACTCTTCTCTCCCCACTCTCACCTTTTGCGTGACATCATTTCTGGATCCTTTGATAAATGTTAAAAACAATAGTAATAAGGATTTGCTTGTGATTGTATTTTGTATTAGTATCGTTTTAAAATAATAGTAAGTACCGCAACTTTTTTTGTGTTTATTGCGTTACGGTATCGCAATTGTTTCGCATTGATTTTTTTTCCGTATTGATTATTTGTCGATCTGTGCTTTTTGTTTTTTATTCAGCTCTTTGCTTCATGCTTGTTTCGATAATTCTATTGTTTCAGACAGAGAAACCGTACAAAACAGGATGCAATATTTTCTCGGAACGCAATACCGCAAAGATTACGATCTTAAAGGTGAATACAGTTTGTTGCTTAAAGCAACTTAACACAATCTGCACTATTCTATTCACCTTAAACCACCGTATTCACCTTAAACCACCGTATTCACCTTAAAACACCACACAATCTAGAGTAAGGCACGTTAAAGACCAGAGGGGTCGATGCACTCTTGTGTGCCTTTATCACAATAACTGGACAAATAGAAAAAGGGACGTTTCAGCTTTGAAATCCGACCATTTTCAAGCGAAATGAAAAACGAAAATAAAAGGATGACATCATACCTACTCCTGGTAAAAAA
>JAHWFP010005693.1:0-26218 GCA_023313725.1 Lithobius niger
GGACGGCAACAGGTAAGTGGAAGGAACCCAGCTTAATTGTTTAAAGCCCTCCCTAAGTTTGCCTCGAATGGACCGTTAAAGGGAATTAGCCATAAACTAGGGCCGATAATTTGAGTTCTGAAGGTCAGAATTACTTGGCCGAGTGAGAGTGCTACAATATGTTAGCCTATCTTCTATCAGACAGAAATCTATAAGATTTTTGCCCCGTGCCACTAAAAGTTAATTAAATGGTTCTCATGAGCGCACGCATGGTTTTTTTCTTAGCGCGTGAAACGTTTTATGACATTGTCTAAAAAAAAATCAGATCACGCATCAGCGCTTTCACCGAACACTTCCTGGAGCCGATGACCACATCAGGTCTTTGCTCCATTCACATGATCGTCTCTAAACGAATCAGAGGTGTGTCACAGAGGCCGTCAGAGGGCCATTCAGAGGTGTGTCACAACTAAAAACTTGAATCCAAAGATTGAATTTTATCGATATGCAGCTTTTTCTCGCTGATCCTGGCGTAGAACGCAGATATTGTACTCAACAACAAAATGTAACTTAGTGATTTTGTTTTGTTGGGCAAAAAAAAAAAAAAAACCATCGCCCGAATCCGAAAATCACGAATAAAAAAAAATTGGTTTTTAGTACCACTTAATTAATTTTTAGCGGTCTTATATTATTTCTGCTCAGGGTACCAAAGGGCAGCAGTTTGCTGCTCCAATTCATAATTTTTGCCCAGTGTTCTTCCTCAAATGTTACCCGAAAATATTTCTGGTCGGACTTTCATCTTCGAACTCGTGAACCAAAGCTCTCTTGTTATGATATGAATGTCCACCAAAACGAAACTAAACTGCGAACATCATCGTGTCCCAAACAGACACACTCCAAATTAAATTGAGTGTTCGAGCTCGCTCGCTTCGCTCACCTGGCCAGTCATTAGCAACAAACGAAGAACAAGATGGGGGTGACAATGGTTAGCCTAACTTGTAATTTTTTGGTTGATTTATTTGGGGTGACCATTGTGTACTGCGAACGATGACAAGTAAGCAGCAACAACATCGGAAACAAGAACGTAACGTTGCTGTGTAACGATAAGAACCGACTTCGGGTAAACAATCAAAGCCTTGCTAACACTTGCCCACGTGAACCGCTGAATAGCATTAACAAATCGTCAACCCTTAATCTACAAAATGAACAATCAATCATCATAGGGGACTCTCACAGCAGAGGCTTAAGAGGGAATACAAATAAAGGCTCATTGACTTTGACTTTTCCTGGTGCTACGGTCGAATATTTGTCATCTAAACTGACTTCAATCGTCCAGAAATCAAGACCAGGGAGCATCCTTCATCATATGCGGTGGCACGAACAACATCACTATTGATACTCCAAAATCTATCGTGGAGAAACTTACGAAACTCGGGGAGCACATTCGCGACCTTAGACCTGAATCAAGGATCTCCTTCGTTGGATTGTTCCCTCGCCTTGGGCTGCTCCACCGTGAAACTGACCGGGATATTGTTCTAACAAACATGCTACTACGTCAGCAGTGCATTGTGTCACACTTCAACTTCGTCTCGATCGACAGTGAACTGTGTTCGGACCACACTATGTTCTCTAGAGACGGCCTACATCTAACCAGAAAAGGGAAAAATGTGCTACAACATACACTCCATCTAGTCCACTTTAATCAGGAAAACGAGAATTCTTAAGTGGGAACTCTGGCCTTTCATCCCATCTACCATTTATTACAAGCACAAATGCCTACCTCCGTTGTATTTTGATCAATGCTCGCAGTCTTATATGTAACATGGGGAGCTTCTGGGCAACACTGGCTACTAATAGTTATGACATTCTGTTCGTGGTGGAAACTTGGTTAAATGAAAGCATCACGGATTCTATGATCACAGGAAACTACCCATTTACTGTGATCCGTCGCGATCGTGGTTCTAGAGCAGGCGGCATTTTGGTTGTTTATCGCTTAGGCTTAAACATGATAAGTGTTAGGGTCTCCGAACATACTGAAGCAATTTGTTTATTAATGCCTTTACATAAATTAAATATTATACTCTGCTACATTCCAAATGGTAGAGATGAGCAACTTGTGGCAAACACATGCATTTTCGTAAAATCCTGCATAAATCCTCTTTGTTCTAACTTGGTTCTAGGAGACCTCAATCTTTCTACC
Organism: Lithobius niger; assembly: GCA_023313725.1. Taxonomy (NCBI): domain Eukaryota; kingdom Metazoa; phylum Arthropoda; class Chilopoda; order Lithobiomorpha; family Lithobiidae; genus Lithobius; species Lithobius niger. The sequence goes on from JAHWFP010005693.1 coordinate 2,177, forward strand.
ATTAATTGGGACTTGCTGTGTGCTGCTGACAAGCATCATCGTTGTTTCCTTGATGTTGTCATTGAGCTAGGCCTTTGCCAGCTCGTCAGGGAACCTACTCGAGGAGAAAATATCCTCGACATTGTTCTTACTGATAACGACAGACTTGTCATTGGCACCAAAGTGATTGATCATTTGGGTACAAGTGATCACTGCATGGTTTCTTTTGATGTGCAATCACCCTATCCAGCCTTCACGAGTGAAGCCAGTAAAACTGGTAAGATTGACTTTAACCACCTCAGACATAGACTTGCGGGTGTTGACTGGCGTGGTCTCATGGAGATGGCTGCCTCGAGCACAATCTTGGCTTGGGACCTATTTTTTGAAACCCTCCAGGAGGAAGTGAATCAGTGTAGATCGGTTCCAAGTCAAACTAAGAAACCTGGTTACAAACTTCCACGAAATATCTCCAAACTTAGCCACCACAAATTAAAACTGTGGCATGCCTACAAAAGAACGCCAACTATGGAAAATCTACACTCCTATAATAATTACCGCAAAATATATGCATCCGCTGTAGCTAATTGGCATAGTGAATATACATCCGCTGCTATTAAAGAGGGAACACTTTCAGCCCTTTTCCGCCTTTATCGTGAGAAAACATGTAGTGCTCGGGACTTTCCCCCTATCAAAATTGGTGGTGACTATAAAACACATAACGGCGAAAAAGCAGATATTCTTAACCAACTGTTCGTGTCAAACGGACAAGTTGACAACAATGATGTGTCTCCATCACTTGATCTTGAGGATACTCTAAACCCCTCTTTTAATATCGGTTTCACTCCATACTCTGTGAAGCGTACCCTCGACAAAATGAAACCTAGTCATGCTGTTGGTCCCGAGGGGTTTTCCGCCTATTTCTATAAACAAATTAGTAATGAAATAAGTTACCCCTTATCTTTTATCTTCTCATCCTCTTTTATGGAAGGCATACTTCCACCAGTCTGGAAAACTGCGGTTATCACACCTGTTTTTAAGAAGGGAGATGCATCTGATCCTAAGAATTATCGTCCAATCGCTCTCACAGTTGTACCATGCAAGTTAATGGAAACGCTTATCCGTGATTGCATGCTTGCTTATATTGAGTCTGTTGACTTAATCCTACCCGATCAATTTGGCTTTCTGCCAGGCCGGTCAACTACTTTGCAGCTCTTACTTTGCCTCGACAGGTGGACCTCTGCCATGGATATTGGTGTACCGTCAGACATCGTCTATTTCGATTTCAGCAAGGCGTTTGAATCCGTGGTACACTCTAAATTATTATTCAAACTTAAAAACTCAGGTTTTAACTGTAAACTTTTGCGGTGGATTTCATCTTTCATTAGCGATCGAACCCAATGTGTTCGAATTTCAAATTCTTTTTCTTCCATGAGGTCTGTTACGCAGTGGCGTCCCCCAGGGCTCAGTCTTGGGACCGCTTTTGTTTGTGATATATCTGAATGATCTTACATGTAACCTGAAAGGTACCTCTTTGTCAAAGTTCGCAGATGATCTTAAACTAGACTCCGCCATTGTTGGGACAGACTGTGAAAATATCTGCTGCGAAATTGCTTCAGTTGCAGATTGGGCAAAAAAATGGCAACTGCCTCTTTCTATTCCTAAATGTTGTACATTACACGTCGGTCGCACTAACTTTAATATGACTTATATTTTGGACGAAAATGCTCTACCAGATGTAAATTCTGTTAAGGATCTCGGCGTCTGGTTTTGCAGGGACTTAAAGTTTAGTCATCATTGTTCTCAAATCACTGCAACAGCATTTAAACGCTTAGCTATTGTAAACCGCTGTTTTTCTGCTTGCGACCTTAAAACCAGAGTTTGGGCCTTCAAAGTTTTTGTGCGTCCTATCCTGGAATATGCAAGCCCGGTTTGGTCGCCTTACTTGCTGTAGGACATCGACAGAGTTGAATCTGTCCAGCGGAGATTTACGAAGTCCTTACCAGGATTACGAAATCTCACCTACATTGAGCGCTTACGGTCTGCAAGATTGGAATTACTTGAACTTCGACGCCTAAAGACGGATCTGATTTTGACTTTTAAAATTATCCATGACAAACTTCCTCTAGCAGTTCCTTTTTTTGAGCACAATAATATGTGCTTAACACGCGGCCATTCACTTAAACTCAGAAGTCAACCAGCACACTTAAACTGTCGTGTAAACTTCTTTTCGCATCGTGTGGTTGAGGTTTGGAATGCTCTGCCCGAGTCTGCTGTCTCCTCTGCTACCATTGATAAATTTCGTGCGGAATTAAACAACCAAAATCTGTCGAGGTTCTTGAAGCGTAAACCATGTTGGTTTTAATTTTATTTCGTAACTAGTGTGTTATGGCTTCCTGTGCTTCCAACAGTTGACAATTGGCAACATAAAAATTTGCCATGCTTTATACAATTTTGTAATTACCTTGGTGTCGCGCTATAGTCCTGGTGTTGCCCATTTCTCGACTCATGTTTTGTTTCTTTTTCTATTTTTTCCCTTAATTGTACGCTGTTTTACTAGGCTCGCTATCAGTGACTTCATTGTCCTTTCGTGTCCTGTTGCTCCCGCAACGAATTATTATTTATTTATTTATTAAACAGTTCCGAAGTGTTTACAGCGTAGTGATCTGGTGCATATATATTGCTATTATTGTTATTTATATTGCTATTGTTTTTTTTTCTACGATACACCCTTGTTGCATAAGTTGACATTTGTAATTCTTGTGTTTTTTTTTTGTTACTTTTTATTATGGCAGCCAACACGCCACACGCGAGCATGAGCTCTTGTGGGGTGAGGGCACATACGGAGTTTTGTACCGTTTGCCTTGTTCAATAAACCAATATTCATTCATTCAAAATTTGAGGACCAATTCGAAGATCGGTGTTCCATTACCAGACTCATTGCGGCACACGAAATTTTGAATTAATGAGTTTATTTAGCCTGCCAAACACTAGGTCCAGTAGCTTCCGAAAACAACTAATCCAAGGCTCCTAATTATTTCAGGATTGCTGGAGACAATATGGCTCAACACTTGAAGTCACACGTGCGCAGTGATATTGCGTCGGCCGTTCAACGCCTTCAAAAACTACAATCGGAACTCGGCAAACTCAGCAAAGCATTACAAAGATTGACTGACGTCACACCTCCTTCACAACCAGACACGACTAATGGATATGTGGAAGTCAAAACAGCCAAACAGACAAAATAACGCAGAAATGGTGGATTTTTGAGCAAGCACAAATGTAAACAGCCTTGCCGGAACCAGTTCCCCCACATGCACGCTGAAGGGATGAGTCATTGCAGACGCGTAGCCAAGCCTTAAGTACAACACTGCCTGCGAGCCAAACTGTTTCCATCAGCCGCGTGCATCTCGAGTTTAAATTGGTGGTTTTATGTGGCCCCTCAGTTCATCTGCTGCCCACTTTTTTGTGCCCCCCTCGTATTTTAATTAACGATCTTGCACGTCATATTTTCCCGTGTCGACTTTATTTTCACACTGGTTGTAAGGCCCGTCATGAAGACGGACGCATCTAAAACTAAAGCTACCCCATAATAGTGAAATGCGCACTTTAAATAATACAGGTTCTTACATGTAGGAAGACTTCGGGCGGGCAGAAGTATACGCACGTGTATTTTTGTTGGCAGCTATTTCTTTTCCCCGAGATGGCTAATAAACGCCGATTTTAGTTAGCCTCGCTCACTCAATCAGCGCATCCTCTGAATTTTTCACCATACCTATTTGTTCTAGTCCTATTTGTGTTGTCCTCGTCGTCCCTATATTTCCCCTTCCTCCAATCGCTCCTCCCTATTTTTTTCCATTTTTTGTAGAGTCCTACTGTGCCTTGTTTTTGTGTCTTTGAAAGTCCTGTGGTAGGTTTACATGTGTTCTTATTTGTCCTGTAGTGCCCTCTCCTTCCCCTATATATCTCCTCTCTCGGTTCGCTCCCCCCTACTTTTTTCATTTTTGTAATGAATCGTACTACGCATTTTTTGTGTCTTTATTAAAGTCCTGTAATAGGTTTGCCTCCGTACTTATTTTTCCTGTAGTTCCCCTTCCTCCGGCCCCCCCCCCCCCCCCCGTCCGTTCGTTCGCACCTCCCTATGTTTTTCGTTTTTGTTCTGAATCCGCGCATTTCTTAGTTTTTCTAAGTCCCGTTGTAGTACTTATTTGTGTGTAGTCGTTTAGCGTAAATACATGCAATTGGAATTGTCCTATGTTTGTTCTCGCCCTTTTCTCATCGATAGCAGTTCATTGGTTCCTCCGACATATACATATTTTGCTAACTTCCTTCTCACTCAAAATCGATTATACTCGTTACCATATACACTGTATAGGAAAAAGACATTGTTGTTTATTACATTGTAACAGCATTGTGTTTTTTTTTCTTACAAAAATGCATTGTTATGCATTGTTATAGCAGTGTTACAGCATTGTTTTACATATTTTATTTTTGTGTGGTGGTGTTGTTCTAAGTTGTTGTGTGGCACCACGTATAGCTTTAAGTTAGTGTAAGATAGAGTAAGTTTATAGACGGAGTGCATAGCACTGGGGCTGGTAGACTCCTGTAAGTTTGAATAAATAAATAAATAAATAAATATTTTATATATTTTTTTTATTTTCCCTCTCATTCGAGCCCTAGCAGAATTATCATGTTTTCACCTCTTTTATAACTCCTTATAACTACAGTTCGTATTGTTCTACTTCCAGAGGCATATTGTTGCGCACATCCATTGTAGTGGGTTTGCAGTGATTGGTAGTGTTTTTAGTGTTCATAGTTACAGCTGTAAAGAACGCATGACTGTGGGTCTCGGCTCTAATAAAATTCGAATTAAAATTAAAATTTCAATATGACTTGGCGTTGTGTGCATTGTTTCCCTATCACCTGTCTGTTGTTCACCTGTATAGATTCGCATAAGAAGCTTATTTTTTTTTTCTCATAATCTGAAACAAAACCCACAAGAATGAAAGAATCTACCAAGTTTCAGTCAATCAGAGTATGATATCGGAACAAAAATGGCTGCCACCAAGTTGCAACATGGTGTACCAACCCTAATCGAAAAGCACACCCCTTAGCAAGTAGTGGTTTCAGCCACGTCAACGAACGACCGCCAAGCTAATCAGTAGTGGCGCCAGCCAACTCCAGATAAGAGCGCAATTATTCCCCGACCGGGGGGGGGCAAAGTAAAATGAACATTTTTTTGTAAATATTTCTTCTACTTTAGCAGGAGCCCGGCGAAACCAGCTAGGAGGTTTGGGGGAGCTCTGTAAGCTCCCCTAGCAGGGTCCGGCTCAGCTGAAGCATTTTACGCTATTTGAGGGCCTAATTTCGGCTTCCCGAGACACGTTTGCACCACATTGTTAAGCAAATTTCTGATGTTATTCGTAAACATTCTTTAGCATGAGAGGTCGGTAAAAACCTAATCGTTGTTAAGTCCTCTATTGTTTAGACGCTGAATTTGAGTTAGCGTCTTCTTGGTTGTGAGGCCAGGACGATTGTTGGGGGGTCCGTTTGTTTGGGGTCCGTATGACCCCTCACAAACTTCACGTTGTGCGTTGGCAGTGCCGAGTCAAGGGACACGCGTGCAACGCAGCGTTTAAAGGGGCCCCCGCGCGGGAGCGGGAGCACTAATCTCACTATAGCGAGAAGGCAGAATATTGATGAAAAATCTTTTATACTATGTCAAAGTAAGGAGAAAATGTGGTGAGAATCTGTGGTAGTGCTTTGAAACTTCGGGAATGATTGTAATGATTGTAATGATTGAAACTTCGGGTCGATTGGTCGAAGTGTTGCGCCACCCACGCAAAATCAAAACTAATGGTCGCGTTAGGCATTTTTGTCGGCAGGTGGCAGTCTGATAGGAAACGAGATACGTGAAATGGATATTCCTTTCTCGCGCCCCCCCCCCCCGGCCTTTTCTCCTCTACCTTCATTCTTTTTTTTTTCTTCTTTTACTTTTCTTTCCCTCTTTGGGAAGTGTTTTTTTTTTGTTTCTTTATGTAGTTTTTGTTTGCTGTTATAGGGCCTAGTTGGTAACGAATGTTTTTTTTTCTTCGTTTTCGTGGCTGTAATTTGATTTGTTATTTTTAAATTTTATTTACTGTTGTGATCAGGGCTGACCAGCGGGGGAAGCAAGTGTGGATTTTGTCCCTTGGTCCGTGCTTTACAGGGGCCCAGCCCAGCCCATGATTGCTTCAAGGGGCCCAGCTCAGGCTAAAAAATAAAACTGCAAAATGTGTTCAGTGGCGTGGGGCCCCGTAACTACCAATGGTACTAAAAAAAATACGAAGATAAAAAAGAGGTCCTTAGATTGCTCTTGGAGGGGCCCACAGAAAACTATAGTCCCTAACAGACCTCTGGGCGGCCCGGTTTGTGATACACATTCTTTTTGGTAATAAAAAAAAAGTGAAGTGGATATTAGCTTGGACCGTAGCAATGGTCAAGTTCTTTGTGTTATGATACCTCCTGACTGGTGAATGAGTTGCCACAAGTACATGGGACGCAGAATTCAATTTGTACTTGTGGCAACTCATTCACCAGTTTCTGCGCCACAAAATAATTTTGTCAATTCAAAGGTCAAGTTCTTCATTTAACGTCTGAAGTAATAGTCGGTAGGATAGCTAGATGGCGATTGTTCGTCGAGGGGCGTGATAACACTATACTTGCTAAGGGAGCATGTTTCGATTAGGCTTGGTACACGGTACACCACGTCGCAACTTGGTGGCAACCATTTTTATTCTGACATCGCTGATTGGCTTAAACTTTGCGCGCGTTTCACCGCTATGGGCTTCAGATATCACTTCTTTTGCAATTTTTGTTGGTGGCGTCTTAATCTTGCAGTGCACAGTTAGCAGTTCAATCCGATTTCTTCGTTCGTAGCTTATTTTTGTTTACTCATAATATTTTGAACTTCTTCACTGAGATTTTTGCCGATGCAACACGCATTTTCGGTAGCGCCCATTTGTAACGGCGTACGGCAATGCGCAACCTACGGAGCCAACACTCTGTAGTGCACCTTGCCGATAACAGGGCTGTTGAGCGCCGCTATAACTACCGTCCACACGCGGCAGTTGGCCCAGCGCACACAGCCGGGTGACGAGCGAGTCCTATTGTTTAACCAGTTAGGACCGGATCGCACCTGTTCGCCCATCACGTGACGTCATGCCTCAGGCAGGCGCTATTGTTCTCAGCAGATATAAAATGGCTGCTAGAACGACCGAGTCTCACTTGGCATTAGGGGTCGAACTGAACGGTTGGGCCCCAGAAGCTAAAGCGGGGGTCAGAACAAGCGCCAACCATGGTCTGATGCCCGGCAATATGTAATGCTATGTGTACAGTCCCCAAACTATACAGTAAGGAGCGAATTACGAATGAGCTTTCTCTTAACTAATCGTCCCCTTCCGTAGCAAGTACTTACACATTTTAACGTTGATGTCATAGGCCTAAACTCAAAGATGCATTTTTCCCGTAACAGAGGTAGACAAATCGTCTTCGCAATTCGTAAGCACTCAAACATGCTTCTTTAGTCTTCTTCGTAAATGCAAATATGAAAAGCAATTACTTCGTGAACGTAATGTGCTGCAATAACAGTTATTGTTCCCTAGACCTTTTCCTGCATGAACCTACAAGACGTTTTTCCAGTGCCTCTAGCCTTGGATGATAAATACTAAACCTCTTTTATTTTGGACCGCATCCTTTTGCCATTTCTTCTTGGATGGAAAAGTTATTTGCTACTCCTGCGGATTCCCAGAATCGGACCTCGGGCACAGAGTCGTATGGATTTTTAGATCAAAACGAAGTACTTCAGAGAAAGCCCCGTTGAATGTAACCATGCTCTCCCAAAATTCTGTGCCACGGTTTTGGAAGTTGCTGTTGATGCAGTATGGGCCCGCACCCAACAAGAGCTATTGGCGCATGTGACGTATTACGTGGCCCCCCATACTAAGAAATAACTATTAAAGAAGAACAGTACTGGAAACGTTATTAGGATTAACAAAAGTGTTACACTAAAAAAGTTAATGGATAAACAAGAGGAAACACGATGGAAGAAAATGTACGTAGACATTGCTGCTCACTTGTCATCCGTACCAGTTCACAATGTCGACTCCATTGTTCACGTCTTTGGTTACAAATAAGAATATTTAAAGGTACATTCCTCCCAGCGCCATTTTTCTCCATCCTCCACATCAACTACGGCCCCAAATTTCCATTTACTTACCGTTAGTCAATCCCTAGCTAAAAATCAGTTTTAAAATGTGACGTCAAGGAAATTTTCTGTTGAATATTGGGAACTATATTTATTAGCTTCCTGCGATTAAATGATCCTTTGCGCGCTTACGATAACCTTGACGTTTCATCTGTGTGTGCTAATAATTACCATGAGATCGTAAATCTAAACGACCAACGGAGTAAAAATTAAAATTATTTATGCCAATAGATCGCTGAAGCAAAATTATAAGATACTAGCCAATAAAATTATAAAATGAGATGTTAAAATACGAAAATCATTCCGGTTTGTGCCGACCCAATTTTTTGCATTCGTTCTGTTTCGTCTACTACGCCCAATGCCAACTGAGATATTAGCTGCGAGGAACGCAACTACAATATTAGTTGGCCTTGTTCGATTACTACGCAGTCTCGCGAAACGGTGCGATGGTAACATGCGCATGTGGCGATCGGCGCATGGCTATTATAAGGCAGGCAGAGTGTACCTTTAAAAAAATGAAACGTGCCAAGAACATTGTGCTTCTCAGTGGTGCGAGTTCCGTGTAACCAAAGTAAGGCGCCATCGGTTATTTTGTCGTCAAATTGAGCCGAACCGATTGCAAACAACCCATGTTGCGTTGGAAACAGCGTTGTGGCTCATCTTTTCGGTTGCGACTTCGCACCTTGCTTCCTTGTCAGTATTCTTTCGTCGCTGGACAGCGTTGACGTCGGTTGCGACGAGACGAGCGGTTTTCCGACTTTGGTTTTTCAGCAGACAAAGCACTCGCAAATTTGAAGAATTTTTGTTTGGAAAGTAGGCTATCAAATTTGGAGTCCCGCTGAGAATTAATGCTGACAGAAATTTGAGCGGGCATTACATCCATTTTGATATTTACTAACGACGCGGCAGATTTACACGCTTAGGAAACTATAGAGCAGCGTCATGTAACGTCATATTGGCTACAAGAGCGATAGCAGCAAGGGGCATTAGAGTAAAATGGAGGGTTAAACAATGGCACTTCTAGTTAAGACAGTGCTTTGAGAGCGGATTTCATAGGCTTAAAAAAACGTTTTCTCCAATCCCTTATGCTGCTAGGTTGTAATCGGAAAAAAAAGATTCCATTTGCTTAAAAATGTCAGCAACTACCAACAAATCGACAAAAATCGCGCGTTATAGGCCTAAGAAATCCACTCTTAACAGCATTGTCTTCAGTAAGACGCCCTTCTTTTCGCCCTCCAGTGCCCCTTGCAGCTAACCCAGTTACTGGCTCCAACCATAGAGTTATATACAATAATACTACGTCATGTCACTGCCCTATACCCTACTGGTTAGCAAATAGGCGAGCAGCTCGCATCAGCTGTGCTTTTTGTCACCTTGATTCTTCATCAACAACATGTCCGATTTTTAATTTTCTTTGTTAAAACCACCTCTGGGCGTATAGCTATCAATATACAAAATCTGGTTTAAATTGATGCAGTGGTTATTTCGTGATGCGGATACAATGGTTGCATTGAAGCGGCTTCATGAACGGAGCTCCAAAAAAAAAGTGTTTATGCTTTTACTTGAAAAACTTGATGCATTTTTTTCTTTAAATTAAATTCAGCTTCAAGTTTTACAATTTTTCATCTCATACAGGTTTGTACGGGTCATTGAAAACCTGGAAACATACTGGCAACCTTGAAAAACTAGAAAAATGTCTTAAGTCCAGGAATATAGTCACAACCGGACACGACTCTCCTCTCAATTGTTAATTCCATTACGAATTAAAAAGTGGTTGTTGCTATAGAGCAGTGACACGACGTAGTATTATTGTATATAAGTCTATGCTGGAGCCTTAATGGGTTAGCTGCAAGGGGCACTGCAGAGAGAAACACATGGGCGTCATACTGTAGCCGATGCTGTGAAGAGTGATTTCTTAGACCTGAAACGCGCGATTTTTGTTGTTGGAGAAAACAACGTTATTTTAAGCCTTAGAAATCCGCTCTTCCGTTGTTTTTCCCTCCATTTTTATGTAGTGCGCCTTGTAGTTATGCCCTCCAAAACCCATACTGGTGCCAATATGGGAAGTTTATAGTTATAGTCTATAGTTTGTCCACATTATGTTTGCAGGAAACTGAGTGTATGATGCCACTTTTCCTAACACTACAAGTGCAAAAAACACGTAAATATCCACTCGTAGACTAACAGTAACCGAGTAGAGACTACAAACTTAGTGTGATACTCACATGTTTTTGCAGTCATGGTGCAAGGAAAGGTGGCGTCACACATTCAATTTCCTGCAAACATAACGTGGAACAAACTATAAAAAGGGGTGTTTTGACATCGAAAGCCCAGTATCATGTTGACTAAGGGCGGTTACAGGCGGACCACAAAAAACGCACCACAATCGCAGACGCAATCTTTGGCGTTTGTGGCGTCAAATTCGCAATCAGTGGCAGATCAGGTAAAATGTATGGGATCTCTAACTGGTGCTTTCACACGCAGTGGCACGTTTCTGTGTTCGACGGTAGGTCTCTCCGAGCCAAATCGTGCTGTGTGAAAGGTGCCATCGATTCCGACGCGACAGTGGCGTCATTTTTGCAGCGATTGCCACCCGGTTTGTGGTCCGTCTGTAACCGCCCTAAAACAATTGACGGATACGGGTGTGGCGGGATAAATTCTGTTAGTTATTCCATCATTGGATTATTCAGTCAACGAACACTCCCTGTAATAAACAATTTTAATACTTCGGTACAATAGCGAGTATCGCGGTGGGACGTCGGCAACATACGCTCCCGTTCCGTCAAGCACCACACTCCATAATAAACGGGGGAGTTGGGAGGCCTCTATAAAATAGGCATTAACGGTTACATCATGTTGCTTATGAATATTTACGAACGGCAACACGGGCCCATTAGTGTCTGTGTGGCGGGACCCTCGGCGCTCCTCAGTCGGCAGTCGGGAATGTGTCCGTCTGGTCCACCATACGGCCTCCCACTCGTCGTGACCGACCAACAGCCATTAAAAGACAGACGAATGCTCCAACGTGGCCTAATTAGCTGTCCAGGCTGTTAGGGGGGGGGGGGGCGCTAGAGCAAGCAGGCTCGTGTTCACCACCTCGATTTACGACCAAGGTCAAGAGTGACCCCACCCACGTACCACTTGACCGCGAGTGCGCGAGGTGCCATTGATTGACCAACCGCTGTCGCACGTGTAGTCGCCATTACCCCGATATGACGCGTGGCTGCCATTTTGCGTGAGTTGTTTGCTCTTCAGTGGCTGTTGGCGGCTCTGTGACGTATGCAACGTAGGGCTCCCCCCCCCCCTTTAACCGGTAGCGAAAATATATTGTGGGGGGGTTGACCCCCAAATGGGACTCAGTCGGAATTAATACGAAACGGGACAAAATTACGAGGGTAAAAAGAGAACATTAGCAATTAAAAAAAAAAACCTTCATATTTTGAAAAAGAATTGGAACCAGTCGGAAATTCCCGTCTTCGGGCCATCCCCCCCCCCCTCCCCACCCCATCAACCATATTGTCGTCGAAACGCCTCCGTCCTTAATCCTGGTTCACACCCGTTATTTAACATCCACCACGCAGTGACGTGCACAGGGGGAGGGGGGGGGGAGGACATTGGAGAAAATACCCTTTTTTGCCCTTTTGAAGAAAAAAGATGCCCTATTTTGCTTTTTTGCACTGAAAAATGCTGGTCGCAGCGAGGGGAAAAGGCCTAAAAGGGCAAAAAGAAAGGTAGGAAGGCCAAGTAAAGGGCCAAAATTTGTAAAAAGGTGAGTGACAAGCAAAAAAAAAAAAAAAAAGTGACCCGCATCTACATAATAATCCTGGAGGCCGGCTAAAAGGAAGGCGAAAGGGAAAGCTAAAAGGAAAACCGGAAGGATAACAATCACTTCTCCCCTCCTCACTCCCGCATTGAAAATCACTCTACCTGCTTGGAAACAGGAGGCAGGCATGAGTGGTGGATCAACTCAATAAAGGTTCAATCTGACAAGTCGTCGGGCCGAACAATCACTTCTCCCCTCCTCGCGCCCGCATTGTAAATGCGCTCTCCCATTCTACCTGCATGCACACAGGAGGCAGGCATGAGTGGTCGATCGATCTGACAAGTCGTCGGGAAGACTGCCGGAAAAAATGTCCCGGGAAATGTGTCCGTAAACTTAATACATGACCGGCCCCGTGCATAGCACGGGCTTCCTCTAGTAAATAATAATAGAGCCTTAGCGTGCCCTTTTACTGAAAGTTGCCCCTGCCCTTACGAATGTCTGTGCACGCTACTGCCACCACGTCATACATAATTCAAATTTTCTGTGGCCGAACCGTACCGTACCATCCATCCCCTGATAACCTCGACCACGGCCACGTCGTCACAGGCACGGTTTGTTTGATTTCAGTTCTTTATAAATATCTGAGTGGGCCGGACACGTTTTCTGCATTCCCTCTTCCTGTATTACAGATTCGGCCCATACAATTAACTCCCAGGAAATATTTTCGCTCCTGCCAGCGAGGGAAAAAACCACAAGTTCATCAAAACGGGACAAAATTTAATTTTCGACGGAAACTTTCCCGTCTTGGTCGCAATAAAAAAGTCTAAAACACACAGTTTAAAAGCCCAACGTATACGGGCCCCTTCTTGTTGACCAACGAACAGATGTTGCGCGTTTAAATTTCGTGTTTTTAATCGCGAAAAAATTAAATTGTGACCAAGACGGGAAAATTTCCGTCGGATATTAAATTTATATGTCCTGTTTTGACGAACTTGTGGTTTTACTCGCTATCAGGAGCGAAAGTTTTTCTTGTTAAAACCTCCACAATCACAGACTGAATCAAGATTCACAATTAACTCCGTGCCCTCTTGATTATTACTTCTTCATCCTTGCATTCCCCCGCCCCCTTCCCAGCCTTATCAACAATGTTGGTTTTCGATTTGGAAGCTTGAAGAACGTTTCACGACGTGGCTTGGCTACGTGTTAAGATTTGCTCTGAACCCATAGGTTACAGACCATGAAATAATAGTCTGTGTTTGGCTGTTTCTGCTGTACAATTTTTATGTAATTGGTTTCAGAACTTGACTTTTTTTTTTTTGTGCACATGGGACAGTACACAATGTTTTATGAACGTGAGTGTTTTTTTCAAGTCTTATTTGTAAACGTTTTATGATAGGCGCAAAGTCATGGTGAAAAACTGACTACTCTTTTGTTTGTACTTCGTTTTGCGACGAATAAAGAAAGACCGGCAAAGAAGCTGGTAATGACATGAAAATTGAAACAAAACAATGAATCGTCTTTAGGTGACATAATTCAGAGTTTCAGGATCAGTCGAGCCAAACGAAATAATTAACCGACCAAAATAAATAAAAACAAGAGACGCAAAAATATTCCAACTAAAATAAACCAAGGTTTTTTTTTTGTGTTATTCCTTTTCCAGAAAGAGAAATGATTGTTATCATTTTTTAAATAGATATGAACGTATTTTAATCGTGCAGTAATTTTGACACGAGATGGAATGATGGAAATTGTACCACAATCAAAAATTAATAAAGCGTTAAACATAAATTATTTAGCCTAATTAATTGTACAAAATCAGAATTTTTTTTTAGTGATATGAAACCTGTTCTTTTCGTTCAAATTCACTTCGCGTGGCGGAAGGTCCGGAAGAAAAAGAATTGCAGATGTGCGCGTTTTACCTCTAAAGCGTAGGAAGGAGACGTCGTATATTTTAATTCGATTAACCATACCGCGCGCTTTCTGCGTGGTTCGCTGCTGCAAAAAATAAATATATAAATAAATAAATAGACACACGACTTCCTTGCCGCTTAAAAGCAGTGTCGTGCACGGAAGGGGGGGGGGGGAGGGGGAGCTTTGCCCCTACCCTTTTCGCAAAATGCGCTTTTTGTAAAAAAAAAAAAAAAAAAATGGCCTTTAGTACCGATAATTGCTGGTGCAGCGGTCCCTGAGAAAGGGCGCAAAGGCCTAAGTAGCCTATAAGGACAAAAAAAAAGGCCTAAAAAGGCCGAAAAAAAAGGGGGGGGGGGTAAAAAGACAGCTAAAAAAAAGTCCTCAGAAAAAATGTCCTTAAAACTTACTGCAAGTTACCCCTGCCCTCTCCGTGATCTCTCGCTGCACGCTACTGCTTAAAGGTACCTGCCTCCATGTTAACCAGTGCTTCCACTTATAATTAATTTTTCACTTTTTAGAGAAAAAATGCTCTCAAACATAAAAAAAAAAATGAAAAACAGGGAAAAAAATTGGGAAATTCTGTGTTTATTTACATGTTGCGATTTTCTGTAGTGACTCAAGATTTTCCCTCCATCTAGACCAACTTTCTCAAAACTTCCGTAAGCTCACAATCTTTTACTCCCAACAAACGCGTGTTAATATTTTAAACTCTTAGCCAACCTCATTTTACCCAATCCCTTGTTGCAAATTCCAAATTCCCGGTCTATTGATGATTTTTCATTGAAATAATAAAATGTACAATTGAGAAAATTCCATCTGTTTAGGTGCTGTTGTGCCTTACCAGTCATATATTTGAAACGTAAATCACAACAGCACCTAAACAGATCGAATTTTCTCTATTGTACATTTTATTATTTCAATGAAAAATCATCAATTTTTATCCGTGTTCATTTTAACAAGTGAAAATTCAATCATATATCCCCCTTTTTTTACAGCACACTTGACTTTTTTGTTTGTAATTAAGACTTAAGTCACGAAAATTGTGGCAGTACCGTACTTCATTTTACAGGTTCATTCACATCCTTCTCTTTAGCAGAAACGGAAGGACGAGGACTATACTATTTTAGATTCTGGTTGGCCATTCGCTCGGATTTTGGGAAAATGGATTGATCATGCCTGGTAAAATTTCTCTTCGAGCAGACGAACCAATATGGCTACCGTATCGCTCGCTTCATCGCTTTCCCAACGTGAAAAGCCTTTGAATATACACGCTAAGAAGATTGTTTGGAATGTCTTTCAAATACATCAAGACAGCCGTACTCAACACGGATGCTGAAACAATTCAAGAGGCCGGCTTTGCCACTGGACTTTCTCAGAGAACGGTAAGACGTATCTTGTCAGTAGCAAAAACCGTACCGACAGCCAAAGTTAGGGTTAGGCCTAACGCCGCAGACATTATGTACGCCAGCCGCTCAATGCGTGTACAAGGTTCCAGTCATCCCCAACGTTAGTGCATAAGCGTGACAGGCGATTGAAAACGATCATAAAATACAGCTTTTCGAGTGGCCAACCAGAACCTAAAATAGTATAGTTGTATAGGCTAAGTCGTTTGAATTTTATTTTCAATTTGCGCCAATAACTGGCGTTCTTGCACCATCAAAATGGGCCCACAATCTTTTTTTTAAATTAGGAAACGTTAAAAATGATTGGTGTAATGAAAGGAAATTAAATAAGGAAAGTAAAAAAAAAAGAGAAATTTTGTTTTTTTTCTCGGGGAAATTCTATAAGTAAGAGGTGGAAGCACTGATGTTAGCTTTCCTGTACGATTCAGTTTTGCAACATGAAAGTATGTAATATTACAAACGCTCCTATTTCCCTGTTTATTTCTTACTCAAGAGACGGTTTTGCTACCTTTCCTCAAGCGTATGTAAATGTTGCAAAAGATATACGCGAGTAGGATGCACGAAAATAGTGAGAGGGTATGTCCTTTTAACTCCAAACGTACGCCAAGAGGGGTCTTTTTTTAGTCCCGGTCAGTGATGAGATTCGATCTTGCGTCCTTTCGACTCGGAGACCAAGCCACTAACCACTCGGCTGTCTTTGCTAGATTCACTCGGTATTCACGGGAACCTCCATGTACGTCGCCTTTACGTCGGTTGACTTGGTTATTTTCTCTTTTTGCGTAGGCATAAGTCCCGGTGTGCAGTTTGACAATTAAGTCCAAAAGGCAACGGAAATCAGTTTGCATCACTATTTAGTAATAGATATCCGTGAGTCCTTGTCGATTTAACGGCTGTAATTGCTCGCGAGCAAGAAACGGCTAGTCCAATATCGAGGGGGTGGAGGGAAACACGAGGGGGTGAAGGTTTTTCCCTTCACCCCCGAGATAGTGGACTAGCCGTTTCGAGCTCAGGAGCAATTATGGCCGTTAAATCGACAAGGACTCACGGATATGTATTTTAATGCCAAGGTGTGACGCCGAGCTAATTTATCGTGTTAGAGTTTTTTAAAACTTGTTTCAAGAATTTAAGATTTGTTTACATGTGACTTATGTAAATTCCTGAACGTAAGTCCCGGTTTAGAAACGGGGTTGGAAGCTTCCTGTGTATGAAGGCCGACCGAAGGGGATAGATGCTGCGTAATACCGATGTTTGTGTTTAAGGTAAAACTGTATTTTTTTCTACTTTAATAGTTTAAATAAGATGAGTATATAAAATGCGCTATTCGCTTGAGTCTCGTAGGTTTTTAGGTGTATTTCAAAGTGTCAGTAGCCTAGTTTTCGTACCGTCGGAACGAAAGAGGGTTGGGCTATTCCTCCGTGGGTGGAGGTCTAGCATAGTACGCGAGTTTTTTTTTTTCGTATTAGGCTAGAAAGAAATGCGTTGCAGGTTGTAAATGTGCCTGTTTATGCTGGTTGCATTTGTGTTGTGTACGGTAATTTTAAAAAGTCGGGTCATATGTCACATGGTGGAGCAGGGGTTGTGTAGACCCCCGTAAAAAGTGTTAGATTATCAACTGTCGGTTATCAAAAAAGTGTAGGTTATCAAAATTAACCCACTGTGACGTGTGTGGGTTTTCACATTAACCGTATATAACGACTACACTTTTAGAATGGGGATGTATTAGCGTGACGTCATCACCGTGCATTAACTTTCATTAACAGAACCCTTCCATTCCGTTGTTTCTTTTGCTAGGCCGACTGAAAATTGTGACAACTTTGCTTTGTCCACTTTCACCACGGCCTCAAAAGTGACAAACGTTCGTCAAGCACCCTTCTCCCCCCCCCCCCCTCCCCCATCAACCTTACTCGGCTGCTCTCCAGTTTAGCCAAAGCTAAAAGTGGTTCCCCCAAGAGTCCTATTCCTTAAAGCCCCAATCGAAAAGAACGTCGCCCAAAAAAAAAAAAAAAAAAACAAACCGCGACAGCCCATCATTCCCAAAATCAAAGTGCCTTTACGGGATCGCACGTTTTTACGAGGCGTCCTTTTGTGACTTTTTACGACCTCTAGTGTTGAATTATTAAACTTCGGCCGTCCTGACGTGCTCCATCGGAAGTCGTTGGCGTCCTTATTCGTCATTTCCGGGGTGACCCGAGGCACATGCCACTAAACTTATACTGCTTTCCGTTATGAAAATGCGTTGGGCAGCCCTTCGCAGACTAAAGTGAAAAAAAAAATCACTTTATATGGATCCATCCTGCATTCGTCCATTATTCCGTAATTCATGGACCTTTTTCTCAGCTGAACCCCAGCCTGCTTTATCTCTGCGGACCTTGATTGCAAGATGCTTCACTTCAATCTGCCTATCATAACGTAACAATCTGCAATGAACAGCAATCTATATAAATACGATCGGAAGATTTGTTTGTTTGTTTGGACGTCCGCAGTGGGAATCTCGATAATCCTTATTCTATTGAAGTCCGCAAACGGAATTCCCTGTAAAAGTAATGATTCGAACTGTGTTTTCAACAAAGAGGCATAATAATGATGACGTCATGTTTTTTTTCCGGTCTCATCATTTTCATGCAAACGGGATCTTGGCCTAGTCTGAACCCTGGCTCTAACTAAATCTAATGAAAGCTTGGGCGACTGCTAACGGGAAATCACAGTATTTTCATGCAAACGGGAAATCAAAACACTGCTCTGTAAAACACGTCATGGGGAGGAGGGGGGGCTGTCCTTGGTGGCACAGTATTTTCATGCAACCGGGAAATTGTCCTAGCGCGTACAGAATAGATGCACAACAATTACACATCTTGCAATGATAAAAGTTGCTCTCTGACTAGCCAATGACTCACGAGAACACAAAAGCACAGTTTGATTTTAATTTTCAGCACTGATATTTGGTTTCTTGTTCACAAACTATAGTAAAAATCATAAAAATACACGGAGGGACCCGATAAGGCCACCACCAAATACGATGGTAAGGGCTGGTCCCTCTTGTGTTTTTTATGTTTTTTGTCTTATTTTGTGAACAAGACACCAAATATCAAGGCTGAAAATTAAAATCAAACTCTGCTTTCGTGTTCACGTGAGCTATTGCCTATTGCCCATTCAGGGAGCAACATTTATCATTGCGTCATCCACTCACGAAGTCAAACATCCGTTTACACAACTTTTTGTGTACGTAGCCCAATTTGGAACTGGAATTGTCAACGGCTATGTTTTTTCCCATCCGGACCATGATTATCCTAAAGACGTAAGTCATATTTGATTCGGCTAAAACTTTTATAATTTGTCCCCAAACCGCTACCAAGCCACATTTCACGTAACCCCGTGTCTTTAAAGGTACATTCCTCCCAACGCCATTATTCTCAATCCTCCACATCAAGTACGGCCCCAAAGTTCTATTTACTTACCGTTAGTTAATCCCTTGCTAAAAAAATCCGTTTTAAAATGTAGGCGTCTAGGAGATTTTGTGTTGAATATCGGGAACAAATTTAGTATCACCCTGCGATTATATGATCCTTTGCGCGCGTACAATAACCATGACGTGTCATCTGTGTGTGTACATGTACTAATTTTTAATTGTTTGCTGATAATGACCATGAGATCAAAAATCGAAAAGACTAAATGTGGTAAAAATTAAAATTATAAAAAATTATAAAAGCGTGACGTTAAAATACGAAAATCTTTCCGGTTTGCAACGACACAATTTTTGCGTTTCCTGATTCGTCTACTACGCCCAAGGCCAACTGAAATAGTAGCTGTGTTCCTCGCTGCGAAAAACGCAGTTACTATCTTAGTTGGTCTTGTATTACTACGGCGAGTCTCGCGATACGGTGCAATGGTAACATGCGCGGATGGCGACCTGCGCGTGGCTGTTATAAAGCAGGCGGAATGTACCTTTAAGCTTCATTATAATTTATCCCCTTTTTTATGAGCAGCGATTGGTCAGCAATTCTTTTTAGACGGCGAGCACTGTGTAACATCAAAGTCATTATCCTGAGCCATTAAAAGATACAGAACAAGGAACGTTTCATTTGGTTTCCATTCGGCTGCAAGACACCATTCCACTACAATCGTATGCATTAACCATCGTACTGCGTCCATATCATACTGTTATCACCGCAACTTATTCGGTAATAAACCGAATAATTTTATTATTTTAAGACTCACCTATGTTTAAATTAAGATCAGCGCAGATGTAGCTAAGGAGGGGCCACGCACTTGGGCTGGATCACATGTTTCGTGGCCCCAGTGACGTAGTGGCCTAGTTACCCATTGACTCAGTCTGGTCCTGTGACTCAGTTTGACCCAATGAAAGAGTCTCACCCAGTGACTTGATTTTTCGGTTTTTAACTTCAGGCCTATTCAGGGAATTTAAGACTTTGCACGAACGCTGTCAGCACTCAGCAGCTATGGGATGTATTCTGGCTAGGATTATGCTCTTAACCGAAATTCGGTTTTGATCCCGATTACTTAAAACAAATTACTAATAGACGTTTCTTTCAATTTCCGATAAACCGTGAAAAAATGTGAACCGAAACAATTGACATTACGTTTTTCAACTATAGTCTACACAACTAGAAATATAATTGCATTCACGCTGAAGATCACGATTACTGGGCCAAGTGAGAAATGCTACAATACTTGAGTTTTCCATTCCATTGTGTTGCAAAATTTAATCAAATTTTATTTAACTAGCTCGATGGTAATCCCAACTCTCCCAAAAGGGAATTCCCCTTGCTTCAGCTAGTTGCTTGGTTGGGGTTCCCTTTTGCAGCACATGGGTTTACACTGGGTTACTGGGTCATACTAGGTTACTGGGTCAATTTGTGTACGGTAATGACACACTGACCTAGCTAAAAAATTTGACCCGCGTTGGCCACATAACTATACGTAGCTTAACTTGCGACAAAGTTTGGTGGGAGGGGGTTTATAAGGGGCAAAATGTGCGTGACGCCATTTACGTATGGTCCCTGGTGTAATACCCGTTTCGCCGAAAATTAAGCCCTACTTAAAATTCGGCAAAATGGGAATTGCCGTTTCGCCGAATTGCTATTTCGCCGAAAAAAATATTCTTAAAGAATTAAAATTGTCGGCCTCTCTTCACATTAAAGAAGCATTACTACTTCAAGGACTTTGCGATTAGTTACGGTTTCTGATGTTCTATTTCGCCGTAGGGAGCGTGGCAGCTCGAATGAGGCAAGCGCATTGGGAAAAAAAAACATTTTCAGCGAAACGTGATGCGATGAAGCGGGATGCGATGATCCTGTTTTCACTAATTGTTGTTTAAGATAGAAATAGAACTACAGAAAAT
The DNA here is from genome assembly GCA_023313725.1 of Lithobius niger. NCBI lineage: Eukaryota > Metazoa > Arthropoda > Chilopoda > Lithobiomorpha > Lithobiidae > Lithobius > Lithobius niger. The sequence goes on from JAHWFP010005693.1 coordinate 22,834, forward strand.
AAATTAACGCATCATGCTCCTCTCGTTTCGCCGACTAATCGTAAGCTTGAAAACTCAATTCTTACCTGGAGTTAATAAAAAAAAATAAAAAAAAACCTCGCCTTTTAAAATGATAAAATGAAATGCAGACAGTTTACAACAACATTAAAAGGTTTAAATAATTATGAGTTAGGGGCCTTCAGTGACCCGTTTTATAATTTTATCTTTATCTCATCAAGCCGAGTTTTTTAAGGGTCCTGCTTATGAATAGGTAAGCTCGGGTGCCAGGTAGCCCCAATTCCACGGAAAACCGCGGCTTACAAGCGACCTTAAAACTGCGCTAAGGCGCCACGTTAAAGTTTTATACACCTATTAATTTTAAGCATCGTTAACGAAGATGAATCGACCACCTCTGAGTCCCACACTGTCCAAACTGACTAATTAGACTCCCCGTGTGGAAGGAGAGAAGTGAAGGATTTCGGGACGAAGCTGAGCCTAATTAGGCCTAATCAGTTGGAGGTGGAAGATCCTGATACAGGGCGGAAAGTGAAAGAACCCCAGCAACGTAATACGCGTTAAGTCGTGTGAAATAAATTCGTGTTCACTCACGTTGAGTGCTTGGTTCTTGTGTGTTACATATCCCCACACACATAAAACTATTCGGTTTTAAAGGGAATAACTTTCAAACGGGATAAACATAAATTCGTTTGATACACCACAAGAAAAAGTAGTATAGGTACTTATTTAGAAACCTTCACGATATCGACTTAATTCACTTACCTGTCAAATCCTTTCATGTTTTTTTATGAATTATTAAAACATGTTAAAACGCTACTCACAGCCATTGTGAGGCCGACGCCGTGTACTGCGAGGTGACAGCGTAACAAGAAAACCTGATTTTGACCAGAACATTAGTACAGTAAACGGAAATTTATCTCTGGCCGGACAAGTTTTTCGTTGCGATTTCTGATGTTATACTTTAGCCGTAGCGAGTGCGGCTGCGCAAGGGAGGCATGTAATTGGGGAGGGGGGGGGGGGATGACCATAATTTTCGTTCGTGAAGACGACCTTGATTTCAAAAAACATGTTGTTTTCGATTTTTCCCGTAAAATCTGCAAGTTAGGATAAATCAAAATAGCTGGTCACGAAAATGTTGGTCTTTTTTTTCTCCAAATAACGGGCCTCGCTCGCGCTGCCGCGCTCGCTTCGGCTAAACATATAACATCAGTAAACACTTGTCCGGCCAGAGATAATTTCGTCCGATTGCATCCATATATTTGTCGGCGGAGCGTGTATTGCATCCGTGCAGTTCGTGATAAATCTCAAAATACCGGGGGTGTTATACGCGTAGGCATCTGCTCTGTATTTTAAGGTACCATTCATCTATAGGCAAGACCTTTAACTTATAGGAAATAAAGAAATGCGGTCATCTTTAGACGGCTAGTCCAGTACAGATCAAACATCCGTTTTTTGGAGTATACGTACAGTATATGTGTACTCTTGAGTTTATTAGTTTTACTAGTGGTTCATCCATGTGTGGTACAATGGCAACCCGGACCACTGTACTGTGACTGAGGTTGGCGCTAATGACCTGGCTGTCGACGCGGCATTAAGCTTCAATTCCCCCGCCCCCCTCCCCCCTGTTAGAACACAGAATGTTAAATATATATATATATGAATGAACGATAAAGCTGAAGGAAACGTTTTCTTTGGAGAGCGTCCTTTAATAAATGTATTCGTCAAAATTTTATTGGAAAGTTGATGTGTCCATTCCAATTCCGGTCCATTCTCAAACCAAGAAATAAAGTAGAGCTTAATTCTTTAATTTCACTCCACTAATGTAAATATTAGGTTCTGTAACTGTAGAACTTTTGATGGACGTAAAAGAACATTACTAACAAAAAAGTCAATTGTGCTGTAAAACAAGGGTTATGTAATTGAAATTTCACCTTACTTGTTAAAATGTACATGGATAAAAATTTAGGATTTTTAATTCAAATAATCAAATGTACAATTCAGAAAATAGCAACTGTGTAAATGGTGTTGTACTTTAGCAATAATTTAATTGGTAAAGCACAACAGCACTTAGACAGATGCAATTTTCTCAATTGTACATTTGGTTATTTCAATTAAAAATCATCAATTTTTATCCGTGTACATTTTAACAAGTAAAGTGAAACTTCTGTCATAAAACCCTTTTTCATACGGCATACTTGACGTTTTTGTTTGTAATCCGTGTACCTTTTTTGTGCCAGTTTAGGTCCATTGAAAGATAACCTATTCGAACAAAGCCAGTCAGATAGGTTGAGAAAGAACTTTGTGAAGTTTTTTGCCTGAGATAGAGACAGTTGTATCGTCAGGCACCCGTGGTATTTCCGTGGTAATTATTCCGTGATAATTACGCAGAAAGTACGGCACAGCTTCTTTCTCATAACAGCGAATGAGGTAAGGGTGCGGCGAAAGAAAAACAGAGGCGGCGGCAAGAAAGAAAAGACAAAACAAAACGTCAAGGCGAAACAAAATAGCCCGGCAGGCAGCGCACGCTCAGGGTTGGGCATGGCTGGGGCTGGGCGTCAGTGGCCAACCGGAAGCGATCATGAATAATGGAATGTCGTTGCCGGATTGGCATGGAAGAACGCCGACCATGTCGGACACAGACTGAGAAAGTAAAGGAAGAATATAGCACGACGCTGCAAGGCAAATCGAATTGCGGGAACAGATTGTGACCACGGAAAGATGAGAAAGAAGTTGTAGGGACGTTGGACGAGTCGGCGGGAGGGCGGGTGTAGCGGGCGGTTGAAAAAGCAGATTACGTCGCACTGCAAGCGCGTGCCCTCCTCCAGGAACAACGGGGGTTGTAATACGTGGGGAGCGTATGGGAATGAGTCATCAGCGTCGCACGTAGCATCTGCACACAAATATCAAAATCACAGGAAGGCGAATCGATGAAACCTTTGGGGATATTGAAAAGGAGCCAGGATGTTTCGAGTTTTATAGGCCTATACCCTCTTTGAGGTGAAAGGTGTTTGTTGATTGGAGTGGACAGTGTGGCGTCGGAACTACTCAACACGGAACACGCACTTATGAATTATTCATTCTCACTACTGTCTGTAATTGTACGTATTTTGCAGCCTACGCTGAAAGCTTCGCGGAACTGGAAAGGTCGTGTAACAAAATCTTGACAAGCTTTGAATTGTGATAATGACTTATGTTGTTGTAGCCGTAGCTCGTGCGGCATAGCTCGTCAGAAAGTTGCGATCTTTAAAGTGATAGCCCACCCAAGACTTTAGGGACGAAGAAAATTACTAGCCGATTCACGGTTACAGGACTCAGCGTCACCAGAAATTTTGTCTAGGGGGAGGGAAATTGGAAATTGGTTATTATTCTGTAAAATAACTCATTTTCA
>JAHWFP010005695.1:0-22820 GCA_023313725.1 Lithobius niger
ATTGCTTTACTAAAATAAAATGTTAGTTGTCTTACATCAACTGGGGTGTACTTTTTCATCAGAATAAGAAAGGACTTTTTCCGGGGGTATTTTTTCCGGGGGTATTTTTTCCAGGGGTATTTTTTCCGGGGGTATATTTTCCAGGGGTATTTTTTCGGGGGTATTTTTTCCACGGTATTTTTTCCGTGGATAATTTTATCTACTACCTAGAAGTACATATCTACGTCCACGTTCCGTTCATTCTTTGTATTATGTGATGGCAGCGCACTATCGTTTGTCAGGATTTAGCTTGTGTTTGATCGATTTTCAGTTGATTCTCACTGCTGCATATAGTCGTAACCCAGTGGGGCAGACAACTCAGTTTGGGTTCGTGCCCCCTAAAACAAAACAACCACTAATCGCGGCAAAAATCGAAGAAAATAATTTCGAAACAATTCAACTCACCTGAAGTCCACGTTGAAGAAATAAATAAGTTATTCCGTCGTATCGGCCACCCAATTTCATAACCGTAAAAATTATATATAGACTTAGCACCCTAAGGTTTAAAACTAAAACATTTAAGCGAGAACCTGTATTGATTTCCTTTTGGTTCTTAACAACGAATTAACGGATTTAATAAGTCCGGTTTGGTACGGTTTGGTCACTCATGCGTATGTCAATGTTTCACCAAATTAATTTTTTTTTTGGCGCACAGTGGCTAACAACGCATATTTTAGTTAACTTCGCTCACTCAATCAGTGCATCCTGTGACTTAAATCACATGATGCACTGTTTTAAATATTTGCGTGCTGAAGCATCGTTGCATGAAACTATTTTTTACTTGCTAATAATATTACTTTTCCTTGCTGAAATTCGTTCTACGCATGGGCGCGTGTTGGATACACAGTTTGTAACACTGATGTGGCTCGTCGCTCATGGGTACGTTCATGTTTCACCGAATCAAGTTAACTTAATCAAATTTTGTGCAAACTGGCTAACAAACGCTGATTTTCGTTAGCTTTGTTTACTCAATGCAGCACACCCTGTTGAATGAAACAATTTGGACAATTGTGTTAGTTACTTACTGAACTCCGTTGTAAGCACGTGGGTACTGGATGCACAGTTTTAAAAATTGGCATGGTTAGATTCATCGTGTGTCAATGCGGCGTCAAATTAAGTTTCTTTGTTGCCAAAACATCTTAACCTGATAATTTAGCATTCATTCCTCGAATGTGATGTTCCCCTGGAGGTTTCTTCTTCCGGTGCGCAGCCGCCTGCTTGCATGTCCCCTACTGCGCATGTGCGTGGCAGTACTCCCTTATAAAAGCGACAGCGCGCACGCTATCGGCATTCATTTTGCTCCAGAGGTGTCTACACGCCGCCTCGCGCCGCTGTTCCCCGATCTTTCGCAGGAAGACTGGATTCTACCCCGAAGATGGCCGCCGCATCTGAAGCTCCTGCTTCGTTCGCCGCTCCCTCTCATGCTCTCCTTCATCCGCACACAACCAGCTTCTCCCTCGGCAACCGTTGGATCTCCACCCTCGACCTCGCCGCCGTTGGCCCGATCTCTGCCGCCACCGAAGCTCTCCAAGCAAGCGTCAACGCCTTCTCGGACTCTCCCTTGCAACCCGGCCAGCGCACCCCGCTGACCGAACCCATGGATCTTTCGGCCCTACGACAAGATTTTCTACGGGCGAAGGACGTCTACCGTGAAGCCAAGAAATCCCTTCAACGAGCTACAGCTTCCCACTCCCCAGCCCGTAACTCTCCCTTGGATCTTTCGTCCAATTCCTCCCGGATTGGTCGAAGCGTCTCCCGCAGCGAAGTCAGGCACATCGTCCAGGAAACGGTCCGTGTGATGCAAAACAATCCCATGCCGCCTCCCTCCTGCACGTCGTCCGGCCGACACGCCCGCACGCAAGCCTGGATCACTTCCTCTTCCAGCCACGACTCGGCCAAGCGCGGCTCGACGCCGCCCCCTGGCAATCCGAAGAGGCACAAGTCATCTTCTCCCTCTCGTCCGCAAGCTTCTCCCTCTGCCGTACCCACGACGGCTACCACGACTCTGCATCCTGCCGTCCCTCCCTCGTCCGCCAGGAAGATTCACTTCCCAGACGACGCCACTGAGGATCAGGTTTTTCCGCTGGCTGCGCTTCTCAAGACGGTCGAAGTAACCATCCCCGACTGCTTTCTTTTCAAGCCCTCACAGACGACCGATGCTCCTGCCGTCAACCGTGGGCTGAAAACTGTCTTCGGCTTCGCCCTTAGAGACAAGGACAACAAGCCGCGCAACCTTCTTGGCCAGTCTACCACTCTGCTTACTTGCCTCCTCCGCAATGAAGGCTCTCTACTCGGCAAAGGTGATCCTCTCGTCCTCGACAAGGAACCCCCTCCACCCCGGCCAGGCCGTGAAAGCTGCTTCTTTCGCCCGTTAGGCGACGGCTCCACGAACCCGAACATTTTTGCAACCTACCCGGAATGCGAATTCCTATGCAGCGAAGTGAAAATGGACTTCGGCACCGCTCTTTCCATCCCGAAGAAAGCTGACATCCCCACTTTCGTCTTGTACGAGAATGACAAATGTCTCCGACTTAGTCTTCGTGCCGCCTCCCAAGCCGACGTTCTCAACACTGCAGTAAACGCCTTGTGCGAAAAACTTTCCTCGGACTCAAGCACCGAAGAAATACGCACTCTTTCGTTCCTGGTAATGCAGCTCTTTCAGAAGGCAAACTTCGCCACGTATCACTTCATCAACTGGGCTACAAGAGCCCTTTTCAACAACACGCTACTCCTCCGGGACATCGCTCTTTCGTCCGCAAATAACCTCAACATTTCCACGATGCACCGGCTCCGCAACCAGCCCATTCACGAGTCAGACACGCTCTTCAGAGGCCTCATCCCAACTCTCGCCCCTCACCTCGACATAGCTAAAAAACCCAAGTCATATAAACTATTCTCTTCTACCTCTCGTCCGGCTTTAAAGAACAAACAACTCAATTCTCGTCCTCCTCCGGATAACTGGAACAGGACGCCGGCTCCCTCACAGTACCCACGTCAAAACGACTTTCGTCCGAAAAACCCCCAGCCCTTTCGGACCGACCAGCCTCGCTCCCGTTCCGGACAACGCAACCAGAAGCGAGCCGCCACTCCCAACAAACGTAGCCGCCACTCGTCACCTAGCAGAAACAACTTTCGCAAGAGCCAACAATGACGCCTCCCACCCATCCTGCCTTCCAGTCGGTGGAAGACTACGATTTTTTCTCCCAGCTTGGCTACGATTAACAAAGATCCCAGAAGTCCTTTCCATCATCAAACACGGCTTTCGTCCGGTATTTCTATCGAAACCACCGCTCCTTCCATCACTGCCTCGGGAATTCTCCCCACCGCCAACACCACAACTTTCATTCGAAGTCTCAGAACTACTACGGAAGGATGTGATAAGGGAACACCACAAGCCAGGTCCGGGCTTCTACAGCTCCATCTTCACCCGACCAAAGAAGTCAGGAGGCTCCCGCTTGATTTTCAACATGAAACCTCTCAACAAATTCATTTCAAACGACCACTTCAAAATGGAAATTCTCGAACCCATCCGTCTTTCGTTCAAGCAAAACGACTGGACAATCTCAATCGACTTGGAAGACACTTATCTCCATGTCCCACTCCATCCGGCAATCACGCACCTCTTTCGATTCATGTACAACCACAAGGTCTACGAATTCTGCTGTCTTCCCTTCGGCCTGAATGCAGCCCCCAGGATTTTCACCTTAATGCTCAAACCAATTCTGGCCTACCTACACCAAAACGAGATCCAAGCCAATGCCTACCTGGACGACTGGGCCCTCAACAACCCTGATCCTCTCACATTGTTACAGAACAAGGACAAGACCGGACCACACCATTTCCCTGCTAAACCACCTGGGGTTCAGTATAACTTACCGAAATCCCGCCTAACACCGGCACAAGCCTTCACCTTCCTAGGAGCCTCTTTCGACCTCCACTCAGCAAGTGTTGCTCCCTCCCCGTAACGAATAGAAGACCTCCTTCTCCACATCCGTCACTTTCGGTCGAAAACAAGTTTTTCTCCTCGGGAAGTAAACTCTCTCATTGGAAAAATGGATGCAATGGCAAACCTTGTCCCCCACGGCCGATGGATGGTAAGACCATTCCACCACACCGCATAGACAACCAGGCAATCAATCAAGACCTTCCCGACGAGCAAGTCCTCTTCAGTCCGAACTTCCCCCTAGACTCCCTCCTGTGGTGGTCCGACGTCACCAACCTCACGAAAACACAACCTCTTCACGAACCACATCCCGAGCTACTCCTCTTCATGGACGCTTCGAGAACCGGCTGGGGTGCCCACCTCGGCACACAGGAAACATCAGGCCTCTGGCCATCGACTTTCACGGACCACATCAACTCCCTCGAGCTCCGAGCAATCCTACTCGCCCTACAACACTTTCTTCCCGAAATCAAGAACAAAACGGTACAAGTCCAGTCCGACAACACGTCCGCCCTTGCCTACATAAGGAAAGAAGGAGGAACGAAATCCAGATCTCTCCACCATCTAACATCGGAAATCTTCAACCTCTGCATCCCACACAACATCACACTCCTTCCTCTCCACATCCCAGGCAACAGGAATGTGATTGCCGACTCCTTGTCACGACAGAGCGAATGGTGCCTCAAGAAATCCATCTGCGAATCTCTCTATACCGTTTGGGGCACCCCAATGATAGACCTGTTCGCCACGAGGCACAATGCCAGACTTTCCCTCTACATAAGCCCGATTCCGGACTAAACAGCAGTAGCAGTAGACGCCCTGACCTTCCCATGGCAAAACCTGTTCGCCTACCTCTTCCCCCCCCCCTTCAAACTACTTCCGTAAGTTCTTCTAAAGATCCAAGAAAGCCAAAGCCTGTTCCTACTCATAGCCCCCCTCTGGCCATCAGCAGCGTGGTACCCGCTTCTTCTGGATCTGCTAGTCGACACTCCCAGAAGTCTACCCCTTCAACCAGATCTTCTGTCCCAACAGAAAGGAACAAAGCTACACCTGAATATACCAAACCTCAACCTACACCGGTGGCTACTATCATCAAACTCCTCAAAAAGGCTGGAATTCATCGAGAAGAGGCCGAACGCATCGCCTCAAAGGCAACCAGGGATTCTACTAACCAGATGTACGACAGCCACTGGTCCATATGGATTCGTTGGTGTATCACAAAACAAGCTAATCCTATCAACCCACCTCTTCCAACCCTCCTGAATTTCTTTCGTGATCTATTCAACATCGAGAAACTCAAAGGCTCTACAATACTTGTATACCGCTCAGCTCTAAACACCGTCTTCAAAGCCGCCAATAACACCAACTTACTTGATGACTACCGAATCTCAGCCCTTCTCCGTTCATACGAGAATGAAAGACCTACTACCAGAAGATTAATAACTGACTGGGATCTTTCGCTCGTCCTCCAGTCCCTAATGGCCGAACCATATGAGCCCTTACAAGACACCTCCCTCCATCTCATGACCCGCAAGACGGTCTTTCTTGTCACCTTAGCCGCCAGCCTTCGCTGTTCCGAAATCCAGGCTCTATCAGCAGATCCCGCACACTGCATCTTCAGCCCCAACTTCTCCTCTGTCACGCTATACCCAAGGTCAACATACAGAGCTAAAACACAGAAACCTTCGGAACCACCGAAACCAATCACCTTTCCGGCTCTTTCCACCCTGGTCGGAAACGAACCTGATCGCCTTCTATGTCCAGTCAGAGCGCTACGCTTCTACCTAGCCCGGACACGTCATGAAGACATCCGCCGAGGAAGAAACCAACTCTTCCTCCCAGTTGACCCCCAATCCGGCGAAACATCAGCAGCTATGATATCAAAATGGATTAAGAAAACAATTGAAGCAGCCTACGATAAAACCCCAGAGAGCATGAGAGTGACGGCGCACGAAGTAAGAGCAATCTCCACATCATGGGCCCATCACAATGCCATCCCAATAGATGAAATCCTAGCAGCAGCATCCTGGCGCCACCACTCAACCTTCACCTCCCACTACCTAACGGACATGTCAAGAGAAGAATCTGGACTACACCGGCTGGGACCGAACGTCGCAGCCAGAACTGTGGTCAACCCCTACATTAAGCACTCAGAACACAGAAGCAAGCCATCCATGAAGGAAGCAAGCCACCCAGATGGAAGCAAGCCACCCAGAAGGAAGCAAGTCCCAAACAACGGTACTTTTCAGGGCCACCAAATCCTACGGAAGAGACCAACTCCTGTTACCACCTGTTCTGAATAAAGTGCAATTTTTTCTCTTTCAGATAAAAAATTCTTGGGGGACGCCTGCTTGCACCCCGGGGCGCCCGTCAGGACGGTGCCCGCCACCGATTGTGACGAGGTCAACTGATAATGCTAAATTATCAGGTTAAGATGTTTTGGCAACAAAGAAAGAACATTTTGCTAAAAATGGTTTCTTTGTGCCTAAAACATACTTAACCTAACTCCCGCCCTGCCTCCCCTCTCCAGTCACCGCCTGACATATTGAGAGTAAAATGAATGCCGATAGCGTGCGCGCTGTCGCTTTTATAAGGGAGTACTGCCACGCACATGCGCAGTAGGGGACATGCAAGCAGGCGGCTGTGCACCGGAAGAAGAAACCTCCAGGGGAACATCACATTCGAGGAATGTAATGCTAAATTATCAGGTTAAGTATGTTTTAGGCACAAAGAAACCATTTTTAGCTGGCCGGCTGGGGGCCGGCAAAATGTTCTTTCTCAGTCCGGCATAATATTGCCTGGGAGAGGCAGAAAGAAAATCACCGGCGGACCAGTGTAGCAACTAGCTTTTCCAAGAAGGGGTGCAAGGGCCAAATGCTGGGCCCCTCCTCAACTAGTAGACAATTTGGGGGGAAAGGGGCTCCCAAACAGTACCAAACAACATTAAATTTGAGTCTTTGGGCCTCTAGCAAACTGGGCCCGCATAACCCATAATTGCGGTAGTGGACGGACGGCACGCGGACGTAGTAAAGGAGAAAAAAAATCTAAAGAAAAAAAATCCACGGAAAAAATCCAGGAATAAAAATTCGGAGAAAAAATCCAGGAAAAATAAAAGCCAAAGAAAAAAATCCAAAGGAAAATAATCCACGGCAAAAAAATTTAATATAATTTTTTTTAGCTTATGGCCGCGACTGTAGAACCAGTTGGTTTAAATGGATTTTTTTTTCAGTTTCCGTGGTATTTTCACGATGGTCTTTCACAGCTAAAAGATTAAAAAAATCTGTAATTTTCACACGTGGTCGGTTTTGACTACCTGCCGATTCGTAACGAAACTGTCAGTAATGGGAGTCCAGAAGTTACTGAGACAGTAGTTTCTTCAAAAAGAATTCTTTATGTTGTTGTCACGGATTATTCGACTGTGCGCATATAACCAAACGATGGCATTGATATGTATCCACGTAACATTTTGCTCTATTGCAACCATAACACTTTTGCTATCGCACTGGATTAGAAACTAAATTCTAAATGCACGATGTACACGTAAACCTGGAATATATTCACGTTGTGATTTTCAAGTAATCAAATCGTAGATAAGTCAAAAGTGGTGGGGAAGAAAGGGAGTTTAAGACTAAATAAAAGCACCACGCAGGTTTGAGCGAGTTTCGTAGCTCTAACAACGAATTATTAAATAACCTTACATTAACAATATGTGAAAAAAAATAATAATGAAATTTAAAAATGGCATTGGATTTTTATTTCGTGGATTTTTTTCCTTTGGATTTTTTCTTTGGATTTTATTTCCTCTGTATTTTTTTCTCTGGATTATTTCCTGGATTTTTTCCGTGGATTGTTTTCTTTGGAATTTTTTCGTAGATTCTGTAGACGCACACGCACCGGATAATTAAGTACCGGACTCATATAGAGGCACTGGGCAGAGGCGCCAGAATTAAGGCGGTGGATAAATCTGCACTCGGAATATGCACTCGGACAAATAGGCACTCAGACATGTAGGCCCAAGTTTTTGAATTTTAAAAAATAGGATGGATTGCCCTCAAATTGGGGGGGGGGGGGATGTTGGCCATAAAATGTTCGTAGCGTTGAAAAAAGATTTGTTGGCATCTCTATTACAATATAGACATCTCTGATATTATGTGTTAGCTGCAGCGAGCGCGGTAGTGAAAGTGAGGCAGCATAAATTCGAACATTAATTCATCGAAAAAAATTTCGAAAAAAGCGAAAATCCACCACCGCAACGGTTCCACACAAATAAGTGTCCCATATTTACAACAAACGATACATAATTAGTAGGCAATCCATCCCAATTCAAAAAAAATAGGTGCGTATTTCTCCAGTGCCTAAATTAGGATGCCTATGTGTCGTACATCCGTGGCAAGTTATTTTCCCCGCGCCCAAGCATTGTTGCATCTTTACTCCAATATGGTGTGCCTCACATCTTTGTTCTTGCCTTATTCCACCATTGTTGTGGGTTGCAGCGTGCGTTTTAATGCAGGTTTTTCTGAAGATTCTTGTGCATAAACGCCGCTCTAGTAAGCACTGTCTGCCGGCCGTGCTAATAATTTCTCTTAGCCGGAGTTTGGTGAGGGTGTGGATGGAGAAAGGTAGTCGTCGTGACAACCAGTCAAAATGCAGGAAAAATAAGGGGAGCAATTGGGCTCATTCTTTTCACAACAGTAATATAAAAGGGCGAGCATGTTCATTCTTTGCACAATAGTATTACAAGATGGTGTGTATCTGCATTCTTTGCACGATAGCAATAAGGAAGGGCGAGTATGTTCATTCTTTACATGACAGCAATATAAAAGGACGAGTATTTTCATGGTAGCAATATAAAGGTCGACAGTAGTGTAAATATATAGCAGGCAGGGCCGGAAGTGACGTCACAGGTCACGTGACCAACCGGAAGTGAGGTCCATCCAAGATGACGGCGACCATAGGCTGATCCAAGATGGCCGAGCTCCAAAATGGCGTCGGTTTCGGTTTCAGTTATGCACTGACACGATACAGCGTAAGGTTAAAGGACAAACACATAATAGAGACACCTTTCCACCACCCCATCATACAGCTAATGGAAGTCTGACAGCATGCCAAAGAATGGTCATGAAAAAATATATCAGTTTCACTCTCGAACGTGTCTAGACATGTTAAAACCTAAATATCGTAGGTCAAAGACCTGACAACGATGCGCAAGACTTATGTAAACGCGTCAGTTCTGTAAATTAAACCGTAATAAACATGTAAACTAGGTTTCGTTCATATCCACCTAAATCTACGGAACAGAAACAGGCGTCTTCTTTAATAACTCTAATCCGAGTCGTGGAAGTCCAGCATTATATAAACCGTATACGGAAGGAGAGAACGTCATAATCTGGCATATCAAAGATGGATAGAAAGATATACATAGAAATTTTAGCCGTAATCCTATTGGTGGTTGATACAGTGTACCTGTTGTATAATGGCCTTCAACAACGAGGTAATTACATCGACCTAGACGTGTCTGAATGTTTGGAAGAAAGTTATATCGGTATGGGAACCAGCCTCTTATCAAAATGTGGAAACGCAACAGGTGTTTTTACTAATATCATGAACAACAGAGAAGACCATCATGGGTGCATTATCTCTTAACTGAACTTGAGACGCAAGATTTATTTGTATATTTACAGTCCATAATAACCATGGCAACTAATGTAACATCGATTTTTTTTTAAATAATAAGGTTGTATCAAATGTTTGTTTTGTCAGTTATTTTCATTTCAATGCTCTGATAACTAGCCAGATGCTCTGATTAATGCAACATTCTATTCTTTCCCTCCGCCTTTCATTCGCACTAGAAACAGCCAGCCTACCCCTCACAATCCAAATGGTGTTTTAAGGATGAAGAAGCACCGAGTTTAATTCAACACCTGAGTTAGATAACTGTTATTTTTGTTTTGAAGTATGTCGACAAAAGAAAGCAAAGGATAGAGTAAGGAAAAAATGACAACACATCAACAAACCACGCTATCTCACACTCGCCATATGTAAACATATTCTCGACACCAATTATGGAACATTACGTCAATTGGATAATAAGGGGAAGAAGAGTGAAGACAAAATAAAGTCTCATTAAAGAATTGAGAAGAGGCTAAAGGGTGAGATCGTAAGGCTCGCTCGAGCGGATGTAGAGCCATACATCACTGTCACAGTTCACTAAAGCTACTCAAAAGTAAAACTATCTCACTAGCTCGACAAAAATAAAACAATCTTGTGTCAGCACACAATGGCGCGAAGAAATCTGTTGCAAAATAGTATAGGAATATTGTCAAAAACTATAAATATTGCATTGTTATATCATCAAACGGATACGGCAATAACAGACATATGAAAACAAGCTACTTTACAATAAAATAACACCCATGGTGTCATAAATAACACTGATATGACGACAGTCGTGCAGTCGAAAGGACTATCATATTGCCACCGTTGTAAACAAATACGGACACATAAATTCAAAACACCTATATTGGCAAACAATAAGCGAAATTAATTACAGTAAATTACACGCCTACTGTGATCAACTTGAAATACCGAACAGTGGCGAAATTTAAAGACGTACAATTAACAGTCGTAAGTAAACTCAAACGTGACAACATAATAATTAGTAAAAGCTGACACATGAAAATAAATGTTATTGCCAAAATGGTCCTGAACTCGTGCCAAAAAACCTCATATATAAACCCAATTAAAGTCTGACATGCAGTCACTCCACGGTTTGCATCCACTCGGTAAAGATAGACACAATTGCTAAGTTTTTTTTTCAATATCGTATTGTATTAGCACGAACCAAACTATAGGCCTAATAATTTAATTTCACGTATTTTATTCTGTCGAAAGCATTTGCCAAAAATATTTTCATTAATTAAGAACGACAGGTTCGACGGCGATCAGTTACCACCATAGTTCTAACCATTTAAGGCTACTGAATAACGAGTGCATTTTAATCGATGAGTGTTGTAATACTCTATTGCACGGGATTCCTACTAATACGTGTTTAATTTATTTTCTTGTAGATTGGTCTGAACCAATATATTATTCACAATATCATTGATATTCTAGTTTCATTATGGCTGAACAAATAACATTGCCTCTAAAGCCAGAAATGTCTGTTTATCTCGAGAACGACATGTTCCTTACTTGCTCTTTGTCTAAGGGTGAAGTAAAGGTGCATTTATGCAGATATATCGAAAATCTGATTACTTATATTCCAACAAAGGGCGGTATCTGCTTCACACTATCGGAGTGGAATGAAATTGTCCCTCATTTCAACAGGTGGTCGATGGCCCCCGCAGGACCAAGACCAGCCAAAGTTGTGTACACAATGTCAAAGTTTGGCGTTACGATCATTACGGTTGACGGGCGAAAGGTGCTCAGTTTCGTCACGTTGAACATTCAAAGTATCTAAATTACGATCGAGCACTTCAACGTTATCAAGGAATCGGTCGACATAATCGATAAATGGGTTCATGTTCTAACTCAGAATGCACAATTGGTTTAATTTCTGAGGGAAATACCTGATTATTTTTTCTTCTCTCTCATGGGTTCATTCGACCTAAGATATCAGCATTTATCTTTGCCTATAAATATGAACGAACATATACCTCTGAGACCTGAATTGATGATTCATCTTGGAAATAATATATGCATCGCTTGCGCAACGCCTGAAGGTATAATCAGAGTATACTTCTGCAAATATACACGTAATCCCATCAATTATACATATTCTATTCATTGCGTTTGTATTAACCTATCTGATTGGAACCAAATGGTTCCTCATTTCGACAATTGGCCTATCGAAGTACCGAACGGTGTGCTCTACTCAGCTGATTCATTTTGTGTTAACAGTTTAACTGTAAATGGACAAAAAGTAATCAGTTTCGTCACCGGAAATAATAATATTGAATTTTTGATTGAGCAATCAAGGGTTCTGTTGAGTGAATTGAAGAGTGTATGAGTACTATAATCTAGAATTTAATTTCCACATAGAATGGAAGAGTGGATGAGTACTATAACCTAGAATTTAATTTCCACATAGAATTGAAGAGTGCATAAGTACTATAACCTAGAATTTAATTTTCACATATAATTACGTACAAGGCGTTCGTACTGCCATACTAAAAATATCAATAATAAAAATAATAATGTATGGTTAATACCTAAATTGGCTGCCAAAAACGTAATTCAGCCACCAGTCACGATGGCGGACGCATCGTCTTCTTCTCGTGCCCCACGACCCGTTAAAGTGGCGAAAAGACGGCAGCGCCGTAGCCAGGCTCCGACCAACACGTGGCTCATCTACGGAGCCTCTTTGCTGTACTCGCCGTCAGACAAGAATCTGGGTGCTACCATTCTGGATTCGCTAGCTGCAGGGTTTCAACTAAAATCCTATTGTATCGGAAGCTGTCCCCAAGGACTGAGTTTTTACCTGCGTTTTCAGAAACCAGTGAACGAAGACGTAGTTATTGGCATTTTAAAGACAGTGTCTACAAGTTCCCTGTTCGGCGTGACACCTCTCAAGACAAAAACTGTGCGAAAGAACTGTTTGACTGAACTTAACAAAAGTGACCAGATCCCGCATGAAAATCTGACCGACGATGACAAGTTGCTTCTATCATTTGAGCAGTTACTGCCAGGCTGGTTAGCCAAACACTCGGAGAGTGTTTACGACCTCAGCGACCCATTTATACTCAGATTTGCACAATATTACTCCTACCTGGCTGCCGGGTGTGATAAACACACCGTATTACAACAATCACAACGATTAAAGTACCTACGTATATCGTAGCCTGTACTAAACAGCTTATCAGGCTAAAAAATGTATAAACGCATGCAGTTGGTCCCTATGGGTGCCTCCGTCAGAGACGAAAGGACCATCCCCCACCACAGGTCGTAATTTACACAACCACTCAATAACTTGGACGATTCCATGCGAGAGGTGTTGACCAATTAAACCCTTACTGAATACGACAAATCCAAGCTGTACACTTAGTTGCTGCAATGTTATTTAGACGTTGAAAAGAGTACGAAGCATATGCGTTAAAAGGCGATGCTGTCAAGTACCCCCACACAACCGGTGGCAGCTACTGCGGCCGGGCAGGTCTCCAGCGTGCCCAGCGAAGCAGCAGCAGCAGTAACGTTCCCCTTACGTCTAGTACGTTAGGAGATGAATTTAAACCAGATACCGAATTTAGGCCTAACATGTCCTTTTTTATCTCAAAAGTACAGGGATCGAATCAGGCTTTTTTTAGACAGCGGTTACGTGGAGTACGATGCTAAGGGTCAGCTGATACACGACGGTAAAGCGATCGAAGGTTCGAACGTCATAGATTTATTCACGGCTCAATATCCTATAACAAGTCGTTTAAAAAAAGTGGAAAAAATGCCTGGCTGGCAATTTATTAGATCCTACATTCCTCGAAAGACGGCTTTGAGACGTTCTAGAGCATTTACTGTACCTCATAGATGATATATAGATCATCCCCACCCCTCAGATATATGGGACCCTGACCAAGCAAGTGGTACCATACATAGCTCACGACCGTTAATAGACGTTGAAGATGAGCCCAAATGGGACAATGACTTCCATTAATGACGTTTTAAAATCTAGTTATTTCAATCCTAGAGATGCGGGAAGTCTGGGTGGGATTGCTAGATTGTACAGATCGGTCAAGGACAAGGGCTATAAAATTTCACTTAAGGCAATTAAGAGTTGGCTGGCGACCGAGCCCAGTTATACTCTATTTAAGCCTATTAATAATAATAATATAATATAATAATAAAACAATTTGTTGCTGGAGCAACAGGTCTGGCATGGATCCTGAAGAATCTCTGACTGTCAGCCAGGGAAGGCAGCTCTTAAGGAGCCAAGGACAAAAAGATACGGTGGAAGGCATAGAGATTGCAAAGAAAAAGATTCAACACAATCATGGGAAAAACGAGGCGGTGGAAGGAGAAAAGATCACGCCTGCCTTACCAACTTGGTTACACCTGCCAGGGACATGAAGCATTGCCAGACGAGGGAAAAGGAATGAGAACGGAGGGCTGCCAATTGTCACCACACAAAAAGGTAAATAATTTAAAAAGGAAAAGAGCTAAAAGAGTTCAAAATGTAAAGAAAAAATTTAAAAAAGGATAAAAACTAATCAGTAAGAATGCTTGAGAAACCTTGCCAAGGACATGGCGTTCAAAATACGCTTAAAAGCCGCCACGGTAGTTGCAGAGACAGCCTCCTCGGTCAGGGAGTTCCACGGACGGCTCAATCGCTCGCAGTGCAAAGAAGTTCCTTTGACACTCCATGTTGGATTGATGACTAAGAAGCTTAATTGAGTGGCTTCTAGTCCTATCCATTGCTGAACGTTCGGAGAAGGGGAAGTCAATTGGTAAGAGTCCCTTGACGATTTTAAAGACCAGGATGAGGTCCGCCTTGAGACAACGGAGCTCCAAGGGTTCCAAATCAGCCCTATGGAGACGTTCACCTGGTTCAAGGTCTCTAAATCCCGAGAACCCACGCGTGAATGAGCGCTGCACCGCCTCCAAGCAATCCACGTTCTTTAGGAGATGTGGTGACCTGACCGGACTAGTATACTCCAGAAGTGGGCGAACGAACACCACAAATGCCCTGACATGAGTAACTGAATTTGCTGCTTAATCGAATTATTTCGCAGGGGTCGTGTGCCAGTTTCGGCGTGGTCGGATCATAATTTAGAATTCTCCAATGCTGTAGTAAATAAAGTATTTAAGAGATTTAACGTTCGTCATTATGTCACACAAAACGAAAATATAAAGTGTAGGCCAGTCGAACAAGTAATCAGAACACTGTGCGCGAGAATAAGTCGTTATTTACATGCAAATATCACCAATAGGTATTTAGACGTTTTGCAAGATATAATGCACGCGTAAAATAATTCCTTTCACAGATGCATTAAAATGAAACCAGTACAGGTACACGAAGGTAACAAAGGAGAGGTTTTCGCCAATTTGTATGGGGGTGGGGGGTTTAATATAGGGGACCCAGATAGAATGGGGTTGAGAACTAGGGTTTTTGACAAAGGCTATACACAAAATTTAGTCGGAAGAGATAGTTTACATTAAAAGTAAAAATCGTAAACATCTCATTCGTACCAATACGGTGAGGGATTATGATAACCAAGATATTTGGGCACTTGGTATGAACAAGAATTACAATCGGTATTGCCGCCAGAGCTAAATATAGTCGAGCGCGTGCTTCGTACTAGGAAACATCGGGGGCGCACCGAATACTTTGTCAAGTGGGTAGGCTATCCAGATTCTTTTAATTCTTGGGTTACAGATATCGAAACTATTTAAATATGAATGACATATTTTATTTGCGTCTTTCTAGTAACGCGTCTATGGATTTGTATCCAAAAAACACCTTGCAAAAGTCCACGGTGCAATTAGCAGAACCGATCCATTTGGGGAAACAGTACGAAGTAGCCTTGTGTCAAATGTTTTTTCCCAACAATTTTAATACTAATAGAAACACGATAGAATTGACTGACGAGGACGGGTCTAGTTAGTGAATCAAGACTAACGTACCCATTTATAAATTAAACACTATTAGGGCAGGGCATTATTACGGAACTCTGAACAATTTAGCCTCTGATATTAACAACACAATTAAAGCTTTTAGAAGTAAAGGAGCTGCCAAGCTATTGGCCGGGGAGCTTCCCCTTCTTAGGCTAGCCTATAATAAAAGATATAGAAAGTTTCAAATTAGACAGTGGCAATCTGACAAACGAAAAACTTACCCGAATTTATCGGGTAGTTTAGTTGAAAAATTTGGATTTAAGAGTTCCGATTTTATCTGGATTCCACACTCTTTACAAGTCTGGGGATCCGTTCAAGATTACTACGATAGCACTATTAAATCTTTATGGGATACACCGATATTATTACGCCACAATTTGTAGGTGACATTAAAGCACTTTTGTTGTGGATCGTTAACGTCGAAGGTGACAAAGAGGAAGATACTAACGCGGCATTTTACAGGCTGCATTATTATCCGTTATTAACTGACACACAACATAATGTAACTATAAATATCAGAACTGATACTGGAGCTCCCATACCTTTCAGCCCCTCTGGTCGTGTCGTTGTCAGCTTGCATCTTAGGCCTATAAAAGCGTAGGTAGGCTTCGTCGTCTCGTCAGTCACCATGAGGTATTCGTGTCCGTATGCTAATTATTATGCCAGCCAGGGGGGGGGGAGGCAATATCCCAGTCTTCGCTGGTAGACATTCACAAGCCAGACATGGAATCGGCAGTTTATTCAGCTCTTTAAGACGTATGGCCATGCCCTTTTTAAGACGCATAGGTAGCTACTTTGGTAGAGAAGCTTTGAGCAACGGCGTTGGTATAGGAACCGATTATTTGGCTGGAAAATGCTTTAAAGATGCTGCTAGAGATTGATTAAACAAAACTGCTGGTGACCTGATATAGGGAAAAAACTCCAAGGGGGAGTCGGGGTTGAGGGGGCCCTGCATGGGAATAAAACGTAAATGTCTGGACGAAGGTAAGACGACCAAGAAAAAAAAGGAACGTTACTATTAAAACCGTTTTAGATTAAGGGGGTGGGGAGGGGGACGGGACACTACATAAACCTGAGCTCTCGCAAGTCAGCCAGTCATTTGACCAACCACCACCATGAGTATTCTAAGCCCCTTTTCTTGCGAGTGTTTACTGAGCCCCTAGACTTAATTTCTGTACAACTTACACTACGGTCTATCCAAAAAAAAAAAACAAGTATTAAGAGTTCAGACCAGTGGCACCAGTTGCGGCTGTGCATGTTATGGATTATACCGTTCCAGGAAGCGAAAGTTATGTGGACCTGTCACAAACTTTGATGTATCGCAAGGTACGTGTGCTCGCTGGTGACAGAACCGAATAGACGGCTGCCCAAAGTCAACAAGTGAACGTGTCTAATTTATGGCTCAATCCATGTTCTCTCAAGTTGATATTTTTTAAATAGAAAGTTAGCAGGTAGCACCAACGACAATTACGGATTTAAAGCTTTCCTGCAAACGTTACTGAGTTATTGTTCCGAAGTTAAAAACACTCAGCTGTATGCGGCAGTATGGGGGATCCCCGCTGAAAGACAAGGACATATCACCGAAAGTGCGCAGGTATATTTAATGGGGCGAGTTCATCACGATCTAGTCATGCAACCGAGACTGATTTTAAACAATACACTCCCCACTGAGCCCCCTTCCATTTGTATCTCAACGTCTCAATGCCGCCAATGTCAATCCTATTGTTGACTTTTTAGATGCTTCTTTGCACGTACGTAAGGTAAAGCCTTCACCAAACATTATATTAGTGCATGCTCGTGTGCTAGTTGATTCTTCATCAGCAAATATCCCTATAGGAAGACTGACCTAAGGACCCATACCTTGGTACAGGGAGTGAGAAGTGGACAGGTGGACAACCCCTTTAATGCGAACGTTCCCTGTCGAGTAATCATTGGCATGATGTGACACGCAGTTTATAACGGCACGTACGCGAACGATCCCTTCTTTTTTGAAAACTTTGGACTCAATCACCTTTCCGTGGATGGTGAAATATTTAATGGAAAACTGCTCACTTTTGACTTTGTAAACGCTTACATGTCGATGTATAGTGGTTTAGGCATGTCTTACACAATATTGGGAACGGTATCACGTACACGAGCTACGCTAATGGACATTATTTATTCTGTTACGACCTTACAGATGAACAGCACGTGAACGACCCCTCTTACGTGTCATTAGTGAAAAATGGAGTTGTGAGAATTGAACTGACATTTTCTGCAGCATTACCTCAAACCATTACTGTTTTGACTCAGGGTGAACACAAAGCCATTTTGAAAATTGACAAAAGAAGAAATGTTTTGTCTACGAAATGACCACCTCCAAAATCAACGCCATTTTGAGACCCAGGTGCGCTACGTTTTTGGGAACGTTCCCTTTAAATCATGTGCCGAACCTACCCGGATGGTGCGTCATAAATTTTGACACTTGCGACTGGCCAGCTAGTCACTGGGTCGTTTTAGGCACCTGCGAATATTTCAATCCCTACGGCCTGCCGCCCTTCTCAAATTTAACCATTAATTACTTGAATAAGCATTGCTCTAAACAGTAGTGGAGTAACGACATACAGTTTCAAGCCTTCAATACTCGAGTGTGCGGGCATTATTGTATTTATTATATATTAATGAGGTGTTTGGGGCACTCTGCCAAATCTTTTGTAACCGCTCTTAAAGCTCAGAAAAGCGCCGATCAGTTTGTGTATAAATTTGTAAAAGTTCTAGGCCAATAAAATTAGTTGTGAAACTGTCAGTTTTTGTTTGTGTTTTTTTATTTCTATTATTTATTTTTATTACTATTTAACTCATACTATTTGGTTCTCTGCTTGCCTACAAATAGTCGTCTACATTTTAGCCTTTTATTTTCTAGAAAAATGAACCATCGTTTTGCAGTCTGTGGGAGGACGTACGCCTATGCTAGGAATCTGCAGGCTCACCAGAGACAGTGTCATACTGACAGACCCTTTATTTGTGCAACCTGTGGTGATTCGTTCACTACAGGTATCAATTTGAGATGTCACCACAGACGTCCTCTTATCACCTGTACCACCGGTAGGCTCACCTTCGAGACGGAGGACTCGTTTGTGCAACACAATGCCCTACATTGTTCTAGCGTTTCAGACATAGACGTTGGCCTTTTACACGACGAAGCCTCAGCTTTTAGAAATTTTTTCCAACATTGTGTGTATGCAGAGCCATCTTCTAGACTCAGCGTCGAGGACTATTTTGCCACCTACAGATACTACCTGGACCAATTGTTTTCAGTGTTGCAAGGTCGGCTTACACAATTCAAGTTTACTTTGTGCTTGACATTACTACTTGAAAAATTAGGACCCAAAGGTGAAATTGTAACCATGACCACTTACCTGTGTAGTGCAGGGGTTACATATCCTTTCTCCTGATTGTATACAACGTGTGATTGACGCTGCCATTGCTAAAATCGTACTCCAGTAAATACAGGTCTGGTTGGGTTGTGTCAAAAATTGAGCGTTGTGACATACACGTGGGGAAGTTCACTCCTCAAGCGGGTGGGTGTGGAACAGTTTTATTGGATGAGTATTTATCAAATAAGAAGGCAGTGGTTAACGTCAAGTGCTTCGATAACAAATGCTTTTTGTATTTCATTTTGGCAGGGCTCCATCCTGCGCCTCACCATCCAAACAGAGTCGAACACTATACACAGTACTAAAACACTCTCAATTTAACTGGTATTAGTTTTCCCACTCCTGTACACGAAATAGCCAAATTTGCAGCCCTGAATAACTTGGCCATTTTCCTATAAAGATATGAGGATCGTAATATTTTTCCCATCCATCTCAGTACTCTCAGTACTCTCAGTACTCTCGGGGCAGCACTACTGCTACATCAAGGACTTTAATCAACTGACTAATTCCAAGAATACGAGATATGCTTGCCCATATTGTCTTTATCCCTTCCGACACGTTGATGCTTTAAATGAACACCTGATTATTTGCAGATCTTATGATGTTCAACACACAGTTATGCCTAAAAAAGAAGATGCGTTCATGGAATTCACACGCTATGACAGACAATTACGTCACCCTTATGTCATGTACGCAGATTTTGAAAACATATTACCACTACCCATTAACACTTGTCAACCAAATCCATCTTGTTCGTATACCCTTAACATGCAATCGCATGTCCCTTGTGGATTTGCATACATTGTAATTGGTCCAAGTGGTGAAGTTCATTCGAAACATGTATACAGGGGTAAGGATTGTGTGGACGAGTTTTTTAAGTCGATTGAACACGAAAATGACGTCATTAAGTATATCAAGTCTGAAATTGCGTTAATGGTACTCGGTGACAATGATTTTTTACTGTGCGACACATTGTCATATTTGCGATAAGCAGACAATCCATTTGACATCAAGGTATGAGACCCATTGCCATCTTTACTGGGCATTATAGGGGGTGCCGTGCACAACAGTTGCAATCTTATGTTTAAGTTTAAAGATGAGTTTCCAATTGTATTGCATAATTAAAAAAACTATGACGCACATCTAATCGTCAGGGGTTTAAAGTATTTCAGCGATAGAAAGATTTCCGTCATTCCACAAAACACCGAGCGTTTTACAGCTATCAGTGTTGGGCCCTTTAAGTTTTTTGTCATCATCTCTGGGAAATTTGGTAGCCACTGTAACCGAATTTCCCAATTCAGAACACGTATTTCCCACTACTCAAGTACTCATCATTTGTTGAAAAGGAAAGGAGTGTACGTGTATGAATACATAACTGATTTTAGTAGGTTTGAGGAAACTCAGCTTCTGCTCAAAGAGGCTTTTATTTCAAGTTTAACCAATAGACACATTACAGACGAGGATTATTCGTATGCTCATACTGCTTGGGACGCTACTAATTGTACTATGGTAGAATCTTATCATGACCTGTATGTTTTAGTAGATGTTGCTTTGTTAGCTGACTGCTTCGAGCACTTTAGAACCATATGTATGTTTGAATCCTTGTCATTTTTACACCTTGCCAGGATTAAGTTGAGAGGCTGCCCTTCACATGACTCGAGTTAAATTAGAGTTGTTGACTAACGTTGACATGAGTATAATTTATTTTCGAAGGGTATAAAAGGTGTTTTTTTTTCATTATTCCCAAACGCTATGCCAAAGCAAATAACCCTCTGTTATCTGAATTTGACCCATCAAAACCAGTTACTTACATTATTTACTACGATGCAACGAATCTGTATGGCTTTTGTTTGAGTAAGCCGTTACCGTTCTCAGATTTTAGGTGGCTAACAGAAGAGGAACTGTCTACCTTAGATGTATTTAGTTTGCCTGAAAATAGCACAACTGGATATTTGTTACAGGTGGACCTCCTATATCCATATAATTTACACGATGCACACGCCGACTACACCCTAGCAGCTGAAAATATAGAAATAACACGTGACATGTTGTCACCTTCTAATGCTAACCTAGCTCCACCTAGTACCACCACGTCACGTAAACTTGTCCCTCATTTAGGTCCACGTAAAAATTATGTCTGTTACCATAGGAACCTAGTTTATTACCTGAAGCATGGAATGGTTTTAACTAAAATTACAAAAGGGGTCAAGTTTTGAACGTGTGTGGCTTAAGCCCTACATAGATTTCAATCCTGTGAAAAGAAAGGCTGCTACGACGGAGTTTGAGAAGAACATATGTAATTTTTTTTTCAAATGCAGTGTTCGGAAAGTGGATGGAAAACATTAGGAAACGAATAAATATTAACTTAACTGTCGATGAGGCTGAAACCTTGAAGTTAATGAATTCACCATCCTCGGATTATTTTGATATACTGAGTACCGACCTGGTTTTATTTAAAATGCACAAACTATGTGTACTACTCAACAGACCATTCCATGTCGGGTTCAGTGTGTTGGAGCAATCCAAGCTGGTGATGCTCTAGTTTCACCTGGTTTTTATGAAGGAACGCTACGGCGACAAGTGTCACCTTTTGCTAACAGATACCGACAGTCTGATGTATGAAGTAGAAACACAAGATATTTACGCAGACATGGAAATCTCGTCTCATCCATTAGATACTAGCAATTACCCCAAAGACCATTTTTTGTACAGTGAACTTGACAAAAAGAAATTGGGCACTTTTACTGATGAAACGGGTGGTCAACCTATTTCATAATTTGTAGGAGTAAGATCGAAATATACTCATTCGAATATGAAGGGTCTGTGAAAAAGGTAGGGAAAAGAATACAACGAAATGTATTGCAAGATGTTGTGATGTATGATGATTATTTACCCTATTTATGTCAACACGAGACTTTTCCTTGCGAACAAACTTCAATAAGGAGTTTATAACATGAAATTTTCAGTGTTCTACAGAGAAAAATTGGACTAGCTTGTTTTGACTCTAAAAGGGTAATTTTGGCAGAAGGGGTCGTGACCCTACCATGCCACCATTACAGTCTAAGGTCACCTCTTTGATGTGACTTTGTAAATATTGGTCCGTCCATTGGTTGGAATGTAGCTTGAACAAACACATTAAAAGGAAGTTGTCTTTGGTCTCTTATTACTCGTTATTGGATAAGTGCAGGGCTCACATTAAGCGTGTATACATTCTTCTCAAGGTTATTGCCATGGACGTTGATTAACAATTATCCCATTAAACTGTCTGGCTGATGGAACATTCTATTTGTGAAGAAGGAAAAGGGGAGAGGAAAATAAAGAGAGAGCAGCTGCGGAATGATATGGCATAGTGTTCCACAGTCAATGACTCTCTTACTAGTTTATTTTTAGGTGGAAATGAACTAAAAAAAGGTTTTTTAGGTGTGATATGGATTAATTAACATAACGAGTACCTTTACATGAGTTTCACGTAATGTTGGCTATCGTTTGACCTTTGACCTTATGATGTAAAGCGTCTAAATAGGATCGAAAGCGAAACTGACACCATGTTGGAGGATGGCCATCTTGGATCAGCCAATGGGCACCGCCATCTTAGAAGTGACGTCACTTCCGGTTGGTCACATGACCTACGACTTCACACATGACCTGTGACGTCACTTCCGGCTCTGCCTGCTAGATATTTACACTACTGTCGACTATGTTCGTTCTTATAAAATGGGAGAGTAACCTATGTTCATTCTTTGCACGGTAGCAATATAAAATGGCGAGCATGTTCATTATTTGCATGGTAGCAAAATAAAATGGCACGTATATAATTCATT
>JAHWFP010005697.1:0-19157 GCA_023313725.1 Lithobius niger
CCTTTACGTTTCACGTAAATTAACAGCCCGTGAGCAAAATTACGGGACAACTGAAAAGGAATGTGCTTGTTTGATCTGGTCTGTTGCTAAATTACGGCCCTACATTTATGGGACAAAATTTATCATCGAGTCAGATCACAACCCACTTCACTGGCTCAAGCAAATGTCTGGCAAAAATCCCAGATTGCTTAGGTGGAGCCTCACCCTCCAAGATTATGACTACACTGTCCGGTACAAACCTGGCAAGTTTCATTTGAACGCCGACACGTTGAGTAGATATTTTGTTTAAACAAATTCCTAAATGTTAAACATTTTGTTTTCAGTACAAATTGACTTGAAAATTAAATTTTACCTGCACTTTTAATTTTGTCATTTTGGTCTGTTGGGAGTTCATCTGAAGCAAGTCCCAGTTAATTCCCGTTTTGGCCTTCATACCTAAATTTTAAGTGCCTATGTTTTACCCTTTTTGTCACTTTCAACGTCTCCCTTTGTGGGAGAATATTGACAAAGATTGTAACGACACTAATTAAATATTCATTAGGAATATTCTACGAGAGTTGCAATCTGTCCCCGGTTGGCTCTTTAAGTTTTCTACGAAATGGCTTTCTTTAAAAATAGCTGTCGGTCTACCCCTGTGTGAAAAAGGTTAGCACTGTCGTTAAAAGGTTGTTAGTTTTTATCCACAAAACTTCCCAGTGTTGTATTGTTATGTTTAAGTTATGGGTCTTACCTTTAAACCCTTTAGTGTCGAACTGACCATGTAAACAAGTTGTTTCGTAACCTCAAACCATCCCAGTGGGAGTAGTTTAACAGTAAATAGAGCTGGTCATTTTATGCGTACCCATAGTATTCGATTTTCCGATCCCTATCGCAGCGGCTAGGTTTATTGAAATGCGGCGGAGGGTTAATTTCGCAGTCATCCCAGATAAAAAAAATGACTAGACTTGAGCAGAAGCAGAATCCGTACGGGACATATTACCAGAGCAGAAGATGGCCTCATTTATTTGTTATAACGAAACAACAAACTTAACCTTGTACTTAAAAACTTGTCCTTAAAAACTAGTGTGTTTCTTGATAAATGTCTTTTTGTCTTCAAATACTTGTACGATATTCCTGCACCAAGCAGCGCGGACAGTATTTAGTTAATGGCTGCAAAAACATTATTTTCTACGTGTAACTTTTAATTTTACTTAAAGTTTTCCTAGCCGCAAAAACGTTGGTCCCCCAAAAATACAAAATGGCAAAGTCAACATTTATGTAAACAGTGTATTTTATTTCATGTCAATTTTTGCTTATTTTGGCGGTCTTGTGTGTATTGCATATCTTGTGTGCACTAACTCTTATATTCTAGCTTTTATTCCGAGTTCTCAGGAACCCCGAATAAAATCCGGCGTTTGGGGGCGTGCAAACGTGGACCGCCGAAAAACGCTTGTTTTTGCAAACAAGCAAATTTTTTTCTCTGATCGCCCAAATGCCTCAATGAGGCAAATCTCGCCTTTTTTGCAATAATGGACCAAATCGGCCAAACTTTTCGACAGTCCAAATACAAGCCTCTTGAGGAAGCCCAAATCCGGACTTTCCACCTAGAAGATCTTCAAATCTGCTTTTGAAAATCGCCAAAAGCAACCGCAGCGCTCCTTTATCATGGCCGTCATTATTGAACTCTGTACTTGTGTATTTTTATTTTTTCCTTTTCCTTTTAGGGCAAAAAGCCCGAACACACTAGCTTAGTGCATTCTAGGAGGAGCTTCCTCTGCGAAGGTACTTAACCTCGATTTCATGTACAGACAACAATTTGAAGTGTGATATTTTTTATTGTTTGTCGGCCGCAATCCATATGAAAAATTTCCACAACGATCAATTTTAACTTCCAAATTAAACGTTAAACGTTCCCAGTTAACTTAACGCATCATAGTAACCAACGAAGCTAGTTTATTTAACCACATTTATGCTTTTATTATACTCTTTTGCCCCCAGAAACGCTACCATGTGTCCAACGTAATTCGACCTGGCATTCTACCGGACACGAATTTTTGTGTATATATGTTTGTTTCAGTTCTCCTCTAAACCCGACTGAGACCTTTCAAACACTACTGATAGCTTGTACTACTATTAAAAACCAAAAGATGTTTATAAAAGATCTGTTCAAAACCCAATCCGAAAGTCAAACTGTGCAAAAACTTTGAATCCCCCTTTTTGCCCCCCCTCCCCAGCCAAAACTAGTTGTGGTGTATAACACTGCAGTTTACAGTTGAAGCTTATAAAATTTAATAGTAATGATTTCTGCATTACCCAAAGCCAAGTATTAAGCTTTAACCAGAGCCTATTCACGTTGCAAACATGTAAATATGAACGTAGCCAATAATTCAAAATAAAGGCCTATTTCCCAAAGTTCAATACTCCTACTCCTTCAACGGCTCTGCACCCAGTCCTTTGTTCAACCAACTTCTCCTCCCACTTTCCATTATTCTCAAGGCCCTCAGCCAATCAGACCCCCGCAGCTACCCTCGACATCCGCTCAAACTTCCGGTTATGTGTATAAAACCCCAGCCCCAGAACGCAATCGTTAGCACAGCTCACAGATCTCAAGCTAGAGAAGGGTCACGCCAGTCGGGAGTGGAGACGCCATGTCCGGAGAATGCCATGCCGGGCACAATGGTAGTGGTTCGTATGTTATAGTTTAGCTTTTGAAAGTTCAGTTTACGACCCCCATATTCTAAATTTTAGTTTAAATGTAAAATTTAACTCTCTAGCTTGTAGAAATTTGTAGTGGTGACGCCTGTAGCGGCATCTTAGGTTCTCTCACCCCATAAGAGTGGTTCTCTTACTAAAAACCAACTTTTCCAGTTTATTTTAAATGGATTTTTAATCTAAACTACTTGACGGTTTGATCTTTGTGGAAGTCAAATTGAAACACACTGATGCTTAAGTGTAAAATTGCCGGGCTTTTTATTACTTAGAACAGTTTCTGCGGGAACTAAGGGAAGTTGATCTTTTTGTACTTGGAAAACTTAGAAACATAACTGTGGACGGTTGATCATGTAGAAACATACTGTCAGATAGACTACTATCAGTTGCGGCTGTCTAGTCTTGCGGGTGTCTCCGGGAGCACCTATGATTTACTTTTTCTAATGTGAAAATTTAAACTTTTATTCAAACATAAGCGTTGTTTTTCTGAATTGTGAATTGCTACTTTTGTAATTTCAAACTTGTTGCTTTTAAATCAATGGTATTCAAAAGCTTTTAGAAGCGAACTGCGAACTATAATGTAAAGTGTCTTTTTCATTCTCTGTTGCAAAAATAAAATCAGGAGTTTTAAGCTTCAGTCGTTTGCTAGATTTGATTAATTGTATTTTAGTGTAAAATAAATATGTAGCCCATCATTTAATTTAGCTAGTAAAACAGTTAATTCTACCGTTGGTGGCAGCGATACCAACAGTTTAAGGTTAGGACCCTTTAATTAGGACCGGCGCTCCATGCCCCATGCTGTGTAGCGGCGGACGCTACGACGGCTGAGGTGCTTGTAGCGCCCCCGACATCCTTGGTTGACGAGTACTTCTTTGCATTAGGTTACGTGATTATTTCGACTTTACGACAATAAGCACAGCATGGGCTACAGTCCCGGCATGGGGGATGGAGCGTCGGTGTCCTATTCTAGGCCTAACCTTAATGCTTCCGGTAATACACTGCCACCAACGGTGGATTAATTTAATTGCTTAAATGAAGTATAAAGCTAAAATGGGCTACATAATATTTTACACTAGAAACAATTAATCTTACTAGGGAACAGACCTGAGGTTTAAAAACTCTTGGTTTTATTTTAAAACATCAGAATAATAAAAATAACACTTTTACATTTAGTTCACTAGTTCAGCTTTTGACAAATTTGGCAAAAACAAATAAATCAAGAATTAACAGTAGAAATTCACTTGGATACAAGAACAACGATGTTTGTTCTTAAACACTTAATTTAGACAAGAAAAAGCATTTTTATCTTGGGTTCCTATCAAGGAATACCCAGCAAGCTGAACCGCGTCTGCTAAGTTACAACTATATTTGACAACTGTAGTTTTCAAGTCGTCCCACAGTTA
The DNA here is from genome assembly GCA_023313725.1 of Lithobius niger. Taxonomy (NCBI): domain Eukaryota; kingdom Metazoa; phylum Arthropoda; class Chilopoda; order Lithobiomorpha; family Lithobiidae; genus Lithobius; species Lithobius niger. The sequence goes on from JAHWFP010005697.1 coordinate 4,092, forward strand.
TTTTTCCTCGCGAGGATCAAACTGTCCCTTTGTTCACATTAAATAATGAACAAAGTAAGAAACTAGCTTTTTAGAAAGAGATGCCTACTCTAACATTATGGTGGTAAAGACCAGCAATGCCGATAAGGCTTACCAACCATAAAGACTCCAAGCTAGAGGTTAATTTAATTTAGACTATAAATTTAGAATTGGGGGGTCCTAAAGATAAACTTCTAAAGTTAACCCTTTGCGCGCCGGACCCGTGAATTTAACGGGAGGGCAAGCCAACCGTTGCGCGCCTGACCCGTAGAATTTACGGGAGCCACTTTATCGAGCTGTACGTCAGTCCGCGTGGTGCATTGATCGCTCCTGGAGCATTCATTCACTAAAGGCATGTGTCTGCTACAATGTCCCGCCAATTTTGTCCACGTGACTAGTTTCTAGCCAATAATATTAATTTTTTCCCGAGCTATGTCGTGTTCATTCGCTGCCCCCGTGAGTTTCGAAAAAAAAAAAGATGGCGGCCATTGAATCGCGTAGCGGCTCTCCCGATTCGGATTTTGATTTACATTGTGTACCACTTTAGACTGAGGTAAATTAGCAAATTATGGACGTCTTTGAGAGATATAACTGTAAAGATAACTGTGATAACGTTTTTTTTATTGAAAAATGGTCGATAATTCGTCAAGTGAATCAAATGCGATGCGTCCGATTGGATCGGAGCACGACGCGATAAGAATGGCCGCTGCCGACCAAGGAGCCCCGGCCCGCCGTTCCCGACCACGGAACTCTGCCCCACCGCTGCCGACCATTGAGCCGCGTCTCGCGTCGCTTGATCGGTTGCGTTCTATTTCAATCCATTAGTCCGCCATTTCCGCGAATTCAGGATTGGATTAGAAGTATGAACATTTGAGAAATGAATTTTCTTCGTTGGAGGTTTTTTTTTTTTTTAACAATATGGATTTCGGAGAAATACACGATGTAACTAGTCCGAGTCGGGAATAGGCTTAGCGTACGCTTTGCAGAAGTGCTTCGTCGCTAGACCACTGGAACAACTGAAAATAAAATAACTTCTTTTTTCCCAGCCCTAATGAAGGAGAAACAACTACCTCATAAGATTTTAATTAATAATAGCTTGCCAACTGGATGTAAATAATTACGGCTGTGTGATTACGTGCCCGTTTCTACAAAATAGGCCCAAACTTTGTTGAAAAGGAAGCTGCCACTCCTGAGAGCGATTAATGCACTACTGACAGACGTGATAATTTTATTTAATTAAAAAAAAAGTTTCACACATTTTTGCTTAATTTTTGGTGTGAAGAAAGATAACAGATAGATCATTACGTTTATGCAAAAAAAAAAAGTACTCTTTCAGCATATAAAGTTGGTCAAAATTGCTCTTAAAGTCTACTATGTTACGTTTTATTGATTTATAATAAATGTGCCATTTTTCCCCCCTCAAAATATGCCGTATAATTTATTTGTGCGAATATTCGGGTTAAGGCCTAAGTATTACGAAATGTTTAAAAAAATAATTAAGCCGCAACTACGTTTTTTAAGGGAGTTACATGAATTTAATGCTAACGTGCAATCATTTCTTGCGCTGCAAATAGGCCTAAATTTTGTTGAGTAGAAGGAAGCTGCTAAGCAGGGCAGCCACTCCTGACAGGAATGCTTCACTACTGACAGGTGTGACAATTATATTTAATTAAAAAAAAAGTATCACACATATTTGCTTCATTTTTGGTGTGAAGAAAGATAACAGATAGATCATTACGTTTATGCAAAAAAAAAGTACTCTTTCAGCATATAAAGTTGGTCAAAATTGCTCTCAAAGCCAGTACTATGTTAGATTTTTTTTATTTGTAATACATTTGCCATTTTTTCCCACCCTAAATATGCCTTATAATTTTTTTTGTGAATATTCGGGTGAAGGCCTAAGTATTACGAACTGTTTAAAAAAAAAACTGAAGCCTCTACTACGTTTCTAAAGGGAGTTACATGAATTTTAATGAAGACGTGCAATCATTTCATGCGCTGCGAAAAACTGGCTGGTTTGGGCTAGCAAGAGCGCTTTTTCTGGCTGGCGTCAGAAGGGTTAAACTAGTTACTTACAAACACTACCATTTTGCCCGGCATGGCAATCCCGGACGTGACATCTCCACACCCGACCGGCGTGACCCTTCTAGCTTGAGAGATTTGTGAGCTGTGCTAACGATTGCGTTTGGGAGCTGGGGTTTTATGCTAGAGAGGGGGAAAAGCGCGGACGTCGAGGGTAGCTGCGGGGGTCTGATTGGCTGAGGGCCTGGAGAACAATGGAAAGTGGGAGGAGAAGTCGGTATGGCAAAGGGTTTTGGTGCAGAGCCGTTTGAAGGAGTAGGGACATGTAAGATGGAAAAGACAGGCCTGTTTTGAGTTTTACTCAATTGAACATTGGGAAATAGGCCTTTACTTTGTATTATAGGCTACGGATTGAATATTTACATGTTTGCAACGTGAATAGGCTCTTGTTAAAGCTTAATACATGGCTTTGGGTAATGCAGAGAGCATTACTATTAAATTATATAAGCTTTAACTGGAAACAGCAGTGTTAGACACCACAACTAGTTTTGGCTGGGGGGGGGGGGAATGAGGATTCGAAGTTTTTAAGCACAGTTTGCCTTTCGGATTGTATGAACACAGATCTTTTATAAATATCTTTTGGTTTTTAATAGTAGGGCAAGCTAGTAGCAACATTCGGATGGGTCAGTCAGATTTTGCAGAGATTTAAAACAATACATATATACACAAAAATTCGTGTCCGGTGATTGCCGATGTCTGTAAATTTTGGACTAGTGGTAGCGTTTTGGGGGCAAAAGATTATTATTAAGAATGCATAAAAAGAATTAATATATTAGCTCAGAGAATGCTACAACGCATTTAAGTTTGAGTAAAATAAATAACATCAAAGTTAAAGGACAGTCGACGATCGCTGTGGAAATTTTTCATAAAGGTTGCAGCTGTTCAACATAATAAAAAATATCACACTCACAAAGTATTCTGTACAATTAAGTAGGAGGTTAAGTACCTTCGCAGAGGAAGCTCCTCCTCTAAAACACTAAACTAATGTTTTCGGCTTTATGCCTAAGTGAAAAATAAAAAGTAAATACAAATTTTTACAAGTGGCGAAAATGGCGTCTCGTGCGCTACGGTGATTTTACGGCTTCGGTTTCGTGCGTTTTTCTAAATGTTGTAGAATGACTTCTAGATGGAATTTTCGTACTCTGTTTGCGGGGGAAACAGATAAAGTTCGTGGCTATTAAGAGCTGTTTAGATGAGACGAATTGGTCCATTTTCTTGGGAGATACAGGCATTTGAATTTGGGGTTTTTCCCCGGCCGAGTCGCCGAGAGAAAAAAATGTTTCACGGGTTTTTTGATCTTTGGAGGTCGTGTATCCTCTCCAATCGTTTTTCGGCAAGCCGACATTACAGCTGGGACAGTTACCCATGCTGTGTTAATGAACGTAAACAGTCGTCGTAAACACCATTGAACCTTAAGCTGAAACTCCACGTACACCAGGGAAACCGGGGGCGTTACAAGCACCTAAGCCGTCGTAGCGTCCGCCGTTACAGGAGGAGCGGGATGAGAAGATCGTTTCTAACGCACCTGAGGACGGGGATGTGAGAAGAGCCGTGTCGGGGAAGGAATGATGCTCCGCAGCGGACGCCGCGGCTAAGGCACGTTGACGACGGGCTCGGTCCGCTCGTTGCTTGGATTGGAGATGTTTCTTTCTAATGACGGCCCACTGAGAAGGGGAGATCGTGATACAAACCTTACTACGTTTTTGTGAGCCATCGCACAGACGGTGGCGCTGGCAGCAAGGATGGGGATCCAGTCTGGGCTTTGGGAGAGGAAAGGCGAATCCAGGACATTTGCACTTCTTGGGTGAAGGAACATTAATGGTGGCGAGAGTTGAAGACGGAGAACGAGGAGGAGTGTGATCCGATACTTCTGTCGAAGAGCTGTCCGCCATGGTTGAGCTGGATCCAAGAGGAGGCGAAGGATGACGGTTGCTAGTTTGAATTTAAAACTCTCTACGCGGCGGTGGCAAGAGGTGGCGCCGTCAGGTGGCGAAAGATGGAACCCTGATCTTTGAGTACCGCGGACGAGGGTAAGGTTGGGGAGCGGCGCAATGGGGAAGAGTGGATGTACGGATATAGGGATCACAGTATGTGAGGCTGGTTTCGCAGAGAAAAAGATGATGGTATTGGTGAGGATCCGCGAAGGGGGGTGCTCGTCCTTGGTGTCTGTCTTCATGGTGTATGCGTTCGGCTACAATTTTTTTTTGCTTCAGCTGTTGTTTTTTTTTTTTTATGGTGAAGGGACCTTAGGATTAGAACAATGAGGGAAAGGTTGGAGGGGAGATCTCTGCGGTACAGGAAGGTAGATCCGGGAAGGAGGCTGCCTTGGGGAGGATAGAAGAAACCGATGAAGCGGTAGGACGAGAAGGTGGCAAGCGGATTATGCCAGGTATGCGGATAGGATGGTATCTGAGGATCGTGCGAATCTGCGGGGACAGGGATAGAAAGTCCGGAGAGGTTGGTCGGCTGAAGGCGTAAAGATCCTCTGATCCGATGGACTCACTGCAAGACAGGTCAAGAATATGTATCGGCGAGGAAGGGGTCGGAGACGACCCCCCCCCCCAATCTGTCAGATACCGAAAAGAAGGAAATGGGACTGGCAACCGTAGGCCAGGAGGCAGCTGGAAAGTTGGAGATAAGGGCCAGTTGGACCCCAGTGGGATGGCAGAAGAGGAGCCGGAGGCGAGGGGATTGTTGATGTAGGATGGTGCGATTGACGAGACAAGGACAAAGTAATCCGGCCTCCAAATCTTCGGAAGGCTCCTCTCTGTTCAGTGGAAGGAAAGGCCGCAGTGAGTCCAGGAAATGGAACGGATGGAGGCTGCCACGGATGGCGTACAATGGGAGGAAGGACATGGAGTCGACCGGAGTGACGAACCGAGGCTTGAGAAAGATGGATCCGTGGATCGTAATGGTGCCGTGGAGATGGCGGTCCGGGGGCGGAGGATGCGCTGGCATCCCGTGGAAGGGAGACGGACGTAGCGGACCGAGGATGGTTTTGATCCATGGTCGATGAAGCCAGTAGATGAAGGTTGTAACGGATAGGTGGGTAGGCCAGGTCGGAACGATCAATGGCAGATACTATCCTATTCACCCAGAGGATTAACAGAGCCAGATGGTCGTGGTAGACTTCGGATGTTTTCAAAACACGACATGGAGACGCTACGTACTTTTTCAATGTCTCTCCTAACAGCCAGGCCAGTTTTTGGCTCGGCCCTCCTTTTGCTGATGTTATGAGCCTTAGGCTTGCCTTCTTTGTGTAAGTTCACCTGCGCGAATACATGTGGCAGCTTTTGTGGGAGTCTTGGTAGCAGTTCTTCTTTTTCCTCCTTCGTTAGGTAACCTTCTTCCACTAGCTGAGTCAAACTAAACGTCACATCTCTCGTGGGCCGATTTCCCAGTGCTTTTTCCGTTCTTTCGTACATTCCAGATGTTTCAATGTCAGAGATCACTTGATCGTCATGTTTCTTTCTGTCCACCACTACAGTTACATTTGCTTTATCAGCCCTCAGAATCTTGATGTCGCTCCTTTTCTGTAACATTCGCAGTGCGTCTGCTTCCTCTCTTGTCAGATTTGCTTTTATTTTGGATGGTGGTTGAATTGCTATCTGTTGCAGACGAATTCGGGTGTCAGGATCCCACGTGTACCCGTCTAACAATGACTGCACATCAGCGATAAAGTCTGATCGCGTGTTTTCAGTTGCTCTTGACAGCCTCGGGATGAACTTCGAATCTAAATTGAGTACACTCAACTCGCCACCAGAAAAATCTTTCCCAGTCAGATTTTTCACGTGTGGAAATTCTTTTTTGCTTCCCTGGTCTTTTATTTTCTTCTCTTCTGCAATTTCATACGTTGCTCTGTGTCATCCTAAACGTTCAAATCTCGCAATTTGCCTCTCCGTTATTTTTCGTCGTTATTTTTCTTCTTTTCTTCCACATATTCCAGGACTTTTTCCATCAATGGTTTCGACAGTTTTTCATGCAAAAAAGCATTTATCAACTCGGAATTAGTCCTCAGCTGTTTCAGATAAGAATGACATTCGCCAATGCGTGCGAAGAGAAACGAGCGGCTCGCGTGCGTGGCGATGTGACCGCGCACACCTCCCGCTTTAGGCCTAATTAGTACGCTCTTTGGTAAAATTTGTTTTGCGCTTGCATGCTAGGCAATCTGAAGCGTGAGCGTGGCTTCCGGTAGTTGTAGGGTCGGTCTTCCATTTTTGTCTCAGCAACACATTTAAGTTCGCCACGCATTAGATAGCTAATTCCAGAGTTTGTGGGTCCCTGGATTATTAATTTTTTTTTTTAATTCTCAGTTTATTACAAATATCAGTAATAGGGCAACCAGAAGGGAGAGCTGGGCTCCTCTAATACTAGGCCTGGAATTAAAGGTATGACTTAATACAACGGAGAAATCGAAAGTAAACAAATAAATAAGTAGGTAAATAAATAAATAAATAAACATACAAGCACTACAAGGAAGCTTGTCAATCTTATACAAAATAAACGCAAACTAAAATGAGACTCTAAAAACATTTCATAAAATTAGAAAGGTCTACTTTCCTAAGGTATATCTTAAACTGGGTGAGACTGTTCGATCCCACCACCTCCGGCGGAAGACTGTCCCAGGGTTCCACCACACGGTTTGAATAAAAGTATTTAGTACAATCCCTGCGAACAGCAGCAACCCTCAATTTCAGAGGGTGTCCACGAGTGATGGTATTTCCCCGAACAGAGAAAAATACACCGGGGTCAATATTTGTCAGCCCCTTTAAAATTGAATATGTAAGTGATAAATCAGTATGAAGCCTTCTAAGCTCAAGTGAGTCCAGTTTTAGGTGATCCAGGCGCTGTCGATATGACAAGCCCCGCATGCCTGACAGGGTTTTAGTGAAAGTACGTTGCACTGACTCAATTGTATTGATGTCTTTGATAAGATGAGGGGACCACACTTGGCATGCATATTCCACCAAAGGTCACACATATGCCTTAAAGGCTTTTACTAATGTAGAAGCGTCTCCCGTGAGGAAACATTTTTTTATCATGTAACCAACCCGTTTAGCTTTGGCCGCAACAGTGTCACAATGTGCGGAAAATTTTAGATTCATTGTTAAATAGATACCGAGATCTTTCGTCTCATAAATACATTCTAGAATTAAAGCTCCCATCACATAATGAGTGTTTCTGTGTCGGTTACCGAGTGGCAACACTTTGCATTTCCCTGAGTTAATGGGAAGTTGCCACAATTTGGACCAGTCATTTACATAATTAACAGCACTTTGCAGTGCTTTATGGTCCATCTGGTCAGTTATGCCAGTGTACATTTTGACATCGTCCGCAAACATCGGTATCTTGACATTACCAAATTTTGGGGCCAGATCAGAAATAAACAAAAGGAACAACAGCGGACCTAAAACAGACCCCTGCGGGACACCACTGGTAACAGGTAACTCGCCAGATGAAGACCTGCCAACAGTGACCCACTGTGATCTGCCAGTTAGAAAATGCTCAATCCAGGCAAAAATCTCACCCGCAATACCGAGAATCTTAAGTTTGAGAAGAAGTTTCTGGTGCACGACCGAGTCGAAGGCTTTGGCGAAATCAATACACACAATGTCGACTGGCAATCCCATTTCAAGAGATCTCGTCCAGTCAGCCACGCAATTTAACATTTGTAGGGTGTTAGATCTCCCAGGAAGGAATCCAAACTGGTTGGGAGGAATGAGGTCAAAATTTGTCAGATGCTTTAGGATATCATCCCGAATGAGTCTTTCCAAAATTCTGCAACGTACGCACGTTAAGGATATCGGACGATAGTTTACCGGGATGGCCGAATTTCCCTGTTTAAAGATTGGGATTACGCATGCTTTTTTCCACATTGTTGGCAATTTACCTTCCTGGACTGAAGATTTTATAATAAGTAGTATTATAACGGTTCTCCGTTTAAACGTTTACACGAAAATTTACTTGTATACGTTTTTCTATATTGCTAAACGATTAACCGAATCTGATTATTTACCTCACAACAGCACAAAGTTTTAATTCAATAAACGTTATTTTGTGACTTTATTTGGTAGTTAACGTTAAAACTACCAGAATATTAGCTGCTTTCGCTGCATCCAACTTGTTCAGCAGCTGTAAAACCTGAACTGCCGGTTTTGGTGGTGAAAGCAAAACCAGCTTCGGTTAGGCTTAAAGGCACATAACTCCCTCGGGTATATTTTAACAGTTTCACTCGATACATTACCGGAAATAGTTTTATATAAACTGATTTACCTTTCATTTGCTGGTCTAAGGGTACGATGCAGATGTCAGTAGTGGTGCGTGAATGTTATTAGGCTTGTTTTAAACGGCTCGGTCCGAGCGGTATATAACTCCCGCCACATCGCTGGCAAGCCGCGGCCCTGGAGGAAGGCTAATTAATTCTTCGCTCAAGTTTGCGACTTGGTCGTATGATGTGTCACGTTGCAGCGGCCCCGAAATGAGTATGACTAGTGTCGTAGAGCAATGCGCGCTGCGGTCGTTTGAACTATATTTTAGCGTAGGTGACGCAGAGTAAAGCGGCCAGAACGGAGGGATTTATGTGCCTTTAAGTCGCGACGGGTTTTAACCGCGCTCACGGAAACGTAGCGGGACACTGCAGAATGGATGCAATATTATCACCACATAAGCCTATTAAACAATTAAAACTTTTTTTTTAAACAATTGTCTACAAATTGTTCAAAACAACTAACCACTGGATGGTTAACAAAGCTGAATTCCAAAGCGTGCCGACTGATCCGAGATCGTAAAACAATGGCAAATGTGTGAGGATTCCGCGATTCCTGCTTGTTTTATTTTTTTAAATTTAGGCAATGTTTAACATTTGTTTTATTTCAGAATAGATACGATTTGTTTACATAACGTGTGATCCGTGTTGCTTAATTTTTTTAAATTAAATTAGTAAAACGTAGTTATTGAATTTTAAATGTTGACATTTTTTTTGTCTTAGTTTGTTGCGTTGTTGTTATTAATGTTAGGTTTTTCACGGTTTTCGGTTAACCGAACGTTTGATTAGGTCGTTTAAACGTTTAGCAAATTACACGGAAACTGCTAGCACTAATAATAAGCCATAGTGGCAGGGATAGTACATCAGCCAGCTGCCTATAAAAGTTACTAGAAAAGCCGTCTGGACAGACAGCTGAACTTTTTTTAAGATTAAATAGGCCTTTGTGTATTTTATCATATGAAATTACCGTCAGACTGGTAAGAGTCTGCAGGGGGGGATATTTAGTTCGTCCGGGTAAAAATTTGCTACTGACAGCGAATTATTATCTTGCACAAAATTACCGCTAAATACCGAATTTAAGGCATTAGCCTTCATTAAATCGTCGAATAGAATGTCATCCTGATAATGTAGTGGAGGTATTGTACCAGGTGATTTTGTTTGTCTTTTAATGTACCTGAAGAGGGAGCTCATTGTACCCTCTCCAATAACCTGCCGTTCAATAGCTATTGCCTCTCGCCTACACAATTCTTTCAAGTTTCTGCGACAGTTATTATAAATTGTCCTATTTACATCAGAATCTTCTCGTTTGAGACGCCTCCAGAGTTTACTCATTTAAGTTCGCCACGCATTAGATAGCTAATTCCAGAGTTTGTGGGTCCCTGGATATTCATCAGACAAAAATGAGACAAAAATGGAACAAAAATGGGAGACCAACCCCACAACTACCGGAGGCCACGCTCACGCTCAAATTTCCTAGCAGACGAACGGTTGGTGCATGATGTTTTGAGTTCAGTTGACTGGCCTAAAGAAGACGATCGCCTGTGAATTTGCATCTCCGGGGACGCAGATCGTTGGAAATTTGTGAAGATATGTAATGTGATATCTTGACTTTGTGAAAATAAGCGTGTTTTCAGTGATTTCTTCAACGTAAGATGAATTTTCACAGTTAAGCGGTGTGACATTTTCAGACTTGTGAGGGAAGCACATTCCCATTCGATCCTGCTAAAACTCGGAAACTTTGTCAATACCAACCGAAAAATCGTCTGTTTTGAAGGACATTTGGCATTCAATCTTGCATACAAGAGCGAACAGATTTTACCGAAGAGCGTACTAATTAGGCCTAAAGCAGGAGGTGTGCGCGGTCACAACATAGCCGAGCACGCGAGCCACTTGTTTCTCATCGCACGCATTGGCGAATGTCATTCTTATCTGAAACAGCTGAGGACTAATTTGAACGTTTAGGAGGACACAGAGCAACGTATGAAATTGCAACAGAGAAGAAAATAAAGACCAGGGAAGCAAAAATTTTCCACAAGTGAATAATCTGATTGGAAAAGATTTTTCTCGTGGCGAGTTGAGTGTACTCAATTTAGATCCGAAGTTCATCCCGAGGCCGTCAAGAGCAACTGAAAACATGCGATCAAACTTCATCGCTGATGTGCAGTCATTGTTAGACGGGTAAACGTGGGATCCTGACACCCGAATTCGTCTGCAACAGATAGCAATTCGACGACCATCCAAAATAAAAGCAAATCTGACAAGAGAGGAAGCAGACGCACTGAGAATGTTACAGAAAAGGAGCGACATCAAGATTCTGAGGGCGGATAAAGCTAATGTAACTGTAGTGGTGGACAGAAAGAAACATGACGATCAAGTGATCTCTGTCATTGAAACATCTGGAACGTATGAAAGAACGGAAAAAGCATTGGGAAATCGGCCCACGAGAGATATTACGTTTTGTTTGACTCAGCTAGTGTAAGAAGGTTACCTAACGAAGGAGAAAAAAGCTAGTGGAAAAAGGTTACCTAACGAAGGAGGAAAAAGCTAGTGGAAGAAGGTTACCTAACAAAGGAGGAAAAAGAAGAACTGCTACCAAGACTCCCACAAAAGCTGCCACATGTATTCGCGCGTGAAGTTACACAAAGAAGGCAAGCCCCTAAGGCTCATAACATCAGCAAAAGAAGGGCCGAGCCAAAAACTGGACTGGCTGTTAGGAGAGAGCTTGAAAAAGTATGTAGCGTCTCCATGTCGTGTTTTGAAAGCGTCCGATCTTTTGAATGAGCAGGCCAATGTAAAAATCGAAAAAGACGAGGTCCTTGTGTCTTTTGACATCAAGAAGCTCTTCCGAACCCTCACACATAAATTAATATTGCGTATGCTTGACCTCTCTGTCAGAAAGTTAAAGATTGACAGAACGGAGTACAAACAGGACCGAGCACTATTAAAAGCACTATTGTTTAGTATGAAGGTGAAACATTTTGGCAAGTGAAAGGAGCCCCCATGGGGTACTCAAGCTCACCGGTGATAGCAGAAATAGTATTACAGCACTTCAACCGGTTCGTCATGGAGACTTTTCCAGATTTAAACTGGTGGAGATTCGTGGATGATGCCTTGACCGTACTTAAGAAGGGACAGTCTGATAACGTGCAACGAGTTTTGAATGCTTGGGTAGAGGAGATAAAACTCGGGTATGAGGAGGAAAAAGATGGCAGGTTACCGTTTTTGGACGTGATACTGGAGAGGAAAAAAGATGGAAAGATTTGGTACCAACCATATCAAAAACCAACAACATCGGGAAGAAGAATCCTGCTGTGTACGAGATTATATATATATTTGTACAAAGTGATATTGTAAATAACAACTGTATTTAAGATGCGCTAAGCATTGAGTATACTATACTTATGTGGTTAACGTAGCACGTGTTTCCTCCCTTGTCAATAAAGGGTTTGGCCGCAATGGCCAGCCGCCAATCAACCGTACTAAGTTGTCCAGTGTGGACTTTCTTTCCCAGCCTCTTAAGGGCTGAAGCAATGTCATTCTAAACATTGCAATGGCGACGAGGGTGGGATTAACTTTAATTTTGAAAAGTTAGTAACCATTTTCCACGGTCGTGCGCGAATTGACAGCAGTGCTTGTTAGTTTTAACAACTACAACGCTGTGCGTCAACCATGGAACCTCGTCAGCGTTTCTCAGGTTTGGGATTTTCAACCTCTCGCCGGGGAAGCAACGGACGTTACTCTTTTCAAAAACAGGTACTCTGTATTAAATTTGGTTCTCATATTTTCCAGTAATGGATAGTTGGAGCCGAAATTTGAAACGAAATGTTTAAAAGTTTGCCGTTCGTCAGCATTAAGAATTCGTGTGTAATTCAGTTGGTTTAAATTATCGAGCGGGCAGACAATATTTTCGTTTATAAGGCTTATGTATGCCATTAAATTCAGCGTTTTTTGTGCGACGTACTTTTGAAAGTTTGGTCTACATTAGTGGCGTAATTACACGTTTTCAAGTAACTGTTTCATGACAGTTTAAAAAGATTTATTTGCATTTAATGCATTAGAATTGAATCGAAGTCTTATAGGCTAGTGTGCAACGTTATTGAATTTAAAGCATTTTCTATAAATTATGCTGGTATTATTTATGCTGCTATTATAGTGTTTGCATTATGAATTATGTTGTATTACAGTAATTATACTGTTATGAAGTATTTAATTATGACATATGCAATTGAGTGAGTATTTAAAGAATATCTCCGTTTTGAAAAAAAAAAAAAAATTTCCTTAAGGTTGAATTGCAAAGTTTAAAGCATTATGTCTAAGAAATTTGAGGAATTTGATTCCACTAAGGAAAATTGGACGCTCTATATTGAGCGTATGCGCATGTTTTTTCTCGCAAACGATGTAGCAGATGGTAAGAAAGTTGCAACACTTTTATCATGTGTCGGTTATAAAACCTATGCTTTAGTAAGGAGCCTTTCCTCGCCTGTAGATCCTAGTGGAAAGTCATTTGATGAAATTGTTACATTGGTAAAAAATAATGTTGACCCAGCTCCGTCATTTATTGCCCAAAGAGTAATATTTTCTAGGCGTCACCAACAGCCTGGAGAGTCCGTAGCTGCATATATAGGTGAACTCAAGCATTACGTGACCGCCTGGTCGCTGGGTTGAGGTGTGATGAAACTCAAAAACATTTAATGTCTATGAATCCAACCAAGGTAACTTTTAAAAAGGCGTGTGAAATCTCATTGAAGCTGCACGCACTAGTGTAGCTCAATTTAAAGGTACTGCTACTGCAAGTAATTATAATTTAAAGACCGATAATAACTCAACTAAGTCATTTAAGACAAGTCAGTCAGTCATTTGTCACTGTTGTGGAAAATCTGGGAATGTAAGGCCCGTCTGTAGATATAAGGATTATTCCTGTGAAACTTGTGGTACTAAGGGTCACCTGAAAGTAGTGTGTAAGGCTAGTAAGTCTAGTTCGTCTAGTAAGACTGCAGCCAGTAACAGGTTTAAGTCTAAATCGCAACATAAGTCTAAAAATCATAAATATGGTAAAAGTGCACATTTTGTTGACAATGAGCAAGAAAGTGAGGTGTCTGATTCAAGCAGTAGTTCAGGTACAAGTAATGTTTCCAAGATGTATTGTATTACGGTTAACTCAGTTAAAAACAAAAAATGGACTATTACATGTCAGTTAAATGGTATTTCTTCAACTTTTGAAGTTGACACAGGTTGCGATGCAACAATAATCCCCGTTTCATGGTATAGTAAATACTTTAAGAATGTAAAGTTAGAAGCAACTCCCATTACTTTGAAATCATGGTTGGGAGAGCTAGCTAAACCATTGGGGGTAGTGTATTTAACCGTTAAATTTGCTAAACAAACTGATCGTCTGTGTGCTGTTGTAGCACCTGGCAACCAGCCTGCGCTATTTGGCAAGGGTTGGATTTCCAAGTTTAAACTCGATTTGAGTCAGTTTTATGACGTAGATGGTGTAGATGATAAATTGTTTATCGGCCGGGTCTCTGACGAAGAAATATTTGATGGTTTTCCTAAACTCTTTAAAGAGGGCTTGGGAACTTTCACGGATTTTAAGGCGAAGATTCGGTTGAAGCACGATGCAAAACCGAAATTCATGAAGGCTAGACCTGTTCCCCTAGCTATGAGAAATAAAGTTGAAAATGAAATAAACCGTTTAGTACGAGAAGGTTTTCTTAAACCAGTTGACTGTAGCGCCTGGGCTACTGCGGTGGTGTTAGTTTTCAAGACAAATGGTGACGTCCGGATAGTAGGCGACTACTCCATCACTGTCAACCCGGAGATTGTTGTGGAATACTTTCCTGTATCTCGAGCAGAGGACCTCTTTAGTGAGCTAGCTGGTTGTGACACGTTCTCACTGATAGATCTTTCTGATGCATTTTTGCAAATGGAATTGGAAGAAAGTTCAAAGTCGATCTTGACTATCAATACCTGTAGAGGTTTGTACGAGTGGCAACGTGCCCCTCTGGGGCTTGCAAGCTCCCCGGGTATTTTCCAGAAAAGGATGGAAGCCGTTCTGAAAGACGTGCCGAACGCCAGACCTTTTTACGACGACATATTGTAAACGCGGTCTCGTATCAGACACTCGTGGTGAGGACACCTCAACACCACCGAAGAAAAAACCCGAGGGCAGCACTCTTACCTCCCAGAAGAGCATCGTCTTTATGGCGATTTCACTTTAAAATGTAAATATTGTATATTTTTTTAGGCATAAAGCCGAAACACTTATCAGCTTAGTTGTGTTGTAGATGTTAAAAACACACGATATTTTTTATTTCTAACAGGTGACGACTTTGCTTATTTATGAAAAATGTCCGATTTCAAACCAGTTTAAAAATCTAACCTAAACTGCGATTTAGCCCTTAAAAACTAGCTGGAACATTTAATCTTTTAATTTGTGCACTTAATGCATTTTGGTAAATTTCACTTCTTGCCATGAACCCTACCGGAGCTCCAATGTTTATGTTTGTATATTTTCTCGGACCCAGTGTATGATTTTATGTTTATTTTTTATAGCATCTCCATCCAAACTCCGACCGTAGTGAACTTCTAAAAACGTAAACAAACTAGCTTTCCTTCGTTGCAAACATGCATTGTACATAGCAATCCGTTTCCCAAAGTTGAATATTTATTCTGAGCAATACTCTTCGTCCCCCCCCCCC
>JAHWFP010005697.1:19257-33254 GCA_023313725.1 Lithobius niger
CAAAGTCGAATAATAATTCTGTGCATTACACTTCGTCCCCCCCTCCTTCAATAGTTGCGATGCATAACATCGTAGTTTATTTTAATAGGCCTAAAAATCACGTTGTTATGAGTTGGAAAACTCACTTGCACTTTTCAAACCTGGCCTCTAAGTTCCAAGTCGGCAATTCCCTTTGTCAATTCGAATCCATCCAACCAAAACACTGCTTCAATTCCGTCAGCCAGTCAGAGCGCTCAAGCTACCCCGGTCGTCCGTGCTGCCACACCAACTTCCGGTAGTGACAGCTCGGCCGATTTGGGTCAGTCTCTCCTCCTCCAGATGTCCGATTCCTCTTCCCCGCACCCCCCCCTCCGCAGCTATCCTCGGCGTCCGCTTAGAGGTCACTACGCTGGTCGGGAGTGGAGATGCCGCGGTTGTTGCCATGCCGGGCAAAGGTGGTGGTTTGTATCGTACTTAATTTAGCTTTAAAAGTTTAATTTTTGGACTTACATTCAAAATTTATAGTTTAAACTTAACTTAACCTCGTAGCTTTAGAAAGTAAATTTATGGTGCGTCAAGCCAAACGGCATTTCGGACGTTGGCGGCCGTAATTTAAGGGTTCACGGTCCCTTACTAAAAACCAGCTTTATTTTATGTTTTTTTTAAACGCAGTTTAAAGTAAACAGGGACGGTTTGATCTTCGTGGAAGGTTGCTTTGATTAAACGCTCGGATCCACTTTATATGTAGCCGAGGCTTTATAATTTAAGGAGTTGACTTATCAACAGCAACTCTGGGAGGTTTAATGCTTAGTTAATTCACGGTTGAAACATAACTGTTATTTAGGTCTACTATTACTAGACAGCCGAGGCTGTTAGTAATTTAGAGGGCTCTTTTGCGAAATCCCCTTGTGCCTATACAAATCACTTTTTCTATTTGAAAATGTTTTAACTGAACGTCGTGTTTGTTCTAGTGTCGAATTTTATTGTAAATTCACCGTGTTATTTATAAACTAATTCAGTTGTAAATTTGCCAAATGTAAATGTAAAGTGCGTTTTGATTTTTAACATGTTTGTTCAAAAATAAAACCAGGAGTTTAAAACCCAGTTGGTTTATTCGTCCGTCGTTCGCTAGAAGTAAGAAATTAAGACAATTCTCTTAAACTTAGCTTAGCTAGCCTAATTTTCCCACCTTGGTGGCAGCGTTACCGCTGTAACGGCGGACGCTACGACGGCTTAGGTGCTTGTAACGCCCCCGGTTTCCCTGGTGTACGTGGAGTTTCAGCTTGAGGTTTCTACGGTGTTTACGACGACTTTTTTCGTTATTCAACACAGCATGGACACTGTCCCAGCATGGGGGATGAAGCGCCGGTCCTAATTAAAGGGGCCTAACCTTAAACTGTCGGTATCGCTGCCACCAACGGTGGATTTAACTGTTTAACTAGCTAAAATCTAAAGATGGGCTACATATTTAATTTTACACTAAAATACAATTAATCAAGTCTAGCAAACGACTGAAGCTTAAAACTCCTGGTTTTATTTTTGCGACAGAGAATGAAAACACTTTTACATTATAGTTTGCTTCGAAAGCTTTTGAATACCAATTATTTAAATAGGCAACAAGTTTACATTTACATAAAGTAGCAAGTATGAATATACACTTAGTATTTCATAAATTCAGACAAACACACTTGGTTTGAATAAAGTTTTAAATTTTCACATTAGAAAAAGTAAATCATGAGTGCTCCCGGAGACACCCGCAAGACTAAACAGCCGCAACTGATAGTAGTCTATCTGACAGTATGTTTCTTATGATCAACCGTCCACAGTTATGTTTCTAAGTTTTCCAAGTACAAAAAGATCAACCTCCCTTAGTTCCCTCGAGAACTGTTCTAAGTAATAAAAAGCCCGGCAATTTTACACTTAGGCATCAGTTTGTTTCAATTTGACTTCTACAAAGATCAAACCGTCATTTAGTTTAGATTAAAAATCCATTTAAAATAAACTGGAAAAATTTGGTTTTTAGAAAGAGAACCACTCTGACGTTATGTGGAGAGGAAACCTAAGATGCCGCTACAGGCATCTCCACCATAATATTCTCTAGCTAGAGAGTTAAGTTAAGTTTTAAACTAAGATTTAGAATATGGGGGTCCTAAACTGAACTTTCAAAAGCTAAACTATAACATACGAACCACTACCATCGTGCCCGGCATGGCATTCTCCGGACATGGCGTCTCCACTCCCGACTGGCGTGACCGGTCTCTAGCTTGAGATCTGTGAGCTGTGCTAACTATGCATTCTGGGGCTGGGGTTTTATGCACATTACCGGAAGTAAGCGCGGACTCGCGGGGTAGCTACGGGGGTCTGATTGGCTGAGGGCCTCGAGAACAATAGAAAGTGGGAGGAGAAGTCGGATGAACAAAGGAACTGGGTGCAGAGCCGTTTGAAGGAGTAGGAACATGTAAAACGGAAAAAGATAGGCCTGTTTTGAGTTTCACTCAATTGAACTTTCGGAAATGGGCCTTTACTTTGTATTATTGGCTACGGATTGAATATTTACATGATTGCAACGTGATTAGGCTCTTGTTAAAGCTTATTACTTGGCTTTGGGTAATGTCTAGAACATTACTATTAAATTAAACAAGCTTTAACGGTAAACTGTAGTGTTAAACACCACAACTAGTTTTGGCTGGGGAGGGGGGCAAAAGTGGGTAATTCGAAGTTTTTGCACAGTTTGACTTTCGGATTTGGTTTGAACAGATCTTTTTAAGAATTCTTTTAGTGTTTAATAGTAGATCAAGCTATTTGTAGGTTTCGGTGGGTCACAGTCAGGTCCAGAGGAGAACTAAAATAAACATATATACACTGAAAAATTCGTGTCCGGTAGAATGCCAGGTCGTAAGACGTTTTTACGTTTGGACATATGGTAGCGTTTCTGGGGGTAAAAGAATATAAATAAAGTATAAATGTGGTTAAATAAACTAGCTTATTTAAATGCTATAACGCATTAAGTTATTGGAAACATTTAACGTTTAATATTTTTAAAGTTAAATTCGATTGTTGTGGAAATTTTTCATATGGGTTTCGGCCGACAAACACAATAAAAAATATCACACTTCAAATTGGTTGTCTGTATAAATCCTATTACAATACACTAAGCTAGTCTTGTTCGGGCTTTTTGCCCTAAAAGGAAAAGGATAAAATGAAGATACAAAAATACAGAATTTTATAATGGCGGCCATGATGAAAGTGCGATGTAGTCGGTTTTGGTCAATCTTCAAATGTAGTTTCAATGGTCTTCAAGGAAGAAAGTCCGGATTTGGGCTTCCCCAAGAGTCTTGTATTTTGACAGGCTATTAAACGTTGAAGAGTTTGTGGAAATCGGACCATTATTGCGAAAACGGCCAGATATGCCTCGGCGAGGCATTTGGGTGCCTCGAGAAAAAAAAATTTCATTTTTGGAAAAACAGGCGTTTTTCGGTGGCGCTCGTTTACACCGCTTATTATTACTGTAGCCTACAATATTAGTACATGTGTAGCTCCATTCCCTACGCCGGGACTGTAGCCGTTGTGCTTGTTTAAACCAAAAAGTACCAAAAGTAATAGTAAGGAAGATCCAGTTACACCAGGCGAGCGGCGATGTTACAAGCACCTACCCCGTCGTAGCATCCGCCGTTACAATATTAGTCGCTGGAAAGGGAGCTCAACGTGATATCAACTTAGTGAAAGCCCTAACTGCATTACAAGATGCAGGAGTCAGAGTGAAACGGTCAAAATGCAAGCTAAACAGGTCTGAATTAAAATACCTTGGTTTCATCATAAATAACGACGGAATGCAGAATTTGCCAGAAGTGCTGGATGCGATTAAAAGGGCACCAAATCCTACTAACCCTTCTGAGCTTAAATCATTCTTAGGTTTTGTGAACCAGTATTCAAAATTTGTCCCTCATTTGGCATCGATACTGGCTCCTTTGAACAAACTTCTCAGTCCTAAGCAAGAATGGGTTTGGACATCAGAGCACACCAAATCAGTTGAAAAAGCTAAGCAAGGTTTTCTTGATTCGAAGGTATTGGTCCATTATGACCTTAAGCTCCCACTAAAGCTGATTTGTGATGCGTCACCAAAGGGTATAGGAGGCGTGCTTATGCACGTGTTTCCCAACGGGGAGGACCGACCAATCGCTTTTGCGTCAAGAAGTTTAAGCAAGGCCGAGGTGGGCTATGCGCAGTTTGATAGAGAAGCCCTTGCTGTGGTATTTGGCGTTAAACGCTTTCACCAATACCTCTATGGTCAGCGATTTGTACTCCAGACGGATAATAAAGCATTGAAATGGATATTTGGTTCAAAGGTAGGAATTCCGGTAATGGCTGCGTCACGGGTGCAGCGATGGGCACTATTTTTAAATGCGTATACTTTCGATATACAACATTTACCTGAAAAGTTAAACTCAACAGCTGATAGCTTATCTCGTATGCCTTTGGAGTATGAAGCACTGCCTAGTGAGGTTGACCCGGTTACTGTAATGAATGTGAGTCAAGTTATGTCACTCCCAGTTCTTAGCAGCAATTTAGAAAAGCAACTTCTCAAAGATCCAGTTTTGGCTAAAGTTTTCAAGCATACTCAAAATGGTTGGCCTGCTAAGGTTGTGACTGACGACTTGAAGCCTTACTTCCAATGCCCGCAAAACATCGCTGCAATTCATACTGTGAAAAGATCGATCCGTTATAAAAACACTACGAAATACGCAAAACTTCACAACACGGACTCACACTTAGTCCAAATTTTCGATACCACCCAGATATCTTCGTCAGGTCTCGAGGATTTTGCTGCTTTCTACTTCAACTACATCGTTGTTTACTACGTTGTTTACTACGTCGTCTGCTTTTACATTCGAATACGCCCCCGCCCGCAGCCTCCTGTATTTATTGGGCTGCATGTGCTGTTCACTCATGAGACCCCACTGATGATTCAACTGCTCCTCGTCGAGTTCTCTTCCTACCAGGTGTGTAACTCTAGGGAAAGCTGGGCCTTGGATGTTCATCAAAAGTATCCCGTTCTTTTCATGTTGTTGAATGGCAAGTGATTCAAGGCAACGAAGGTGGGAATCTCGTGTTGAATTTGACTTGAGAAGAGAACTCGTGCCTTTCCAGTCCACCTCATGCATCAAAGATTTGCAGTGGACTGCAATGCCATTGTCATCCTTTTTATTCCTGACGTTAGCCATGTGTTGTGCCACCCTGGTTCGTACACCTTTTCTGGTCTCTCCTATAGAAACAGCATCACAGTCTCTGCACGGAATCTTATACACTGCTTCTTTCGTATTCTGAACGGCCCCCATTTTCTCTTCGTCTTGCGACTTCAGTGTCTCACGCTTTCCTTCCATTTTGTCTACTTCCTTCTTTCTCGTAATTCTTTCCTTGAGTCCTTCTACATTCTTAAAATACGTTCTAAATCCCTGTTCTTTTAAAATCTTCTGCACTTTGTTCGCAACTCCTTCAATGTATGTTAAAGCTACTCTCGGGCCTTTTCTATCTACTTCTTCGTCTCTTCTGCTTTCTTTCCTTCGTTCCCAATCTACGACTGCACACGCCTTCTTCCGCAACCGGTTTAGGAGTCCTCCAGGATAGCCAAGTTTTAAAAACTTTTCTTTCACTCTTTCCAAGTGTGGGCTCGCTAATTCTCTCGTGCTCGCATTCCTCATCATTCGGACAAACTCATTCTGTGCCAGTGCTTTGAGCTGCTCCTTTGGGTGCCCCGAGGTATAAGGAAGAGCACGATCTGTCGCCATTGGTTTTACATATGGCTCAAACAAAACATCACCTCGTGCTCCTCTCATCAACTTCACATCAAGGTACGGTAGAACTCCCTCATTTTCTTTCTCTGCTGTCATCTTTAGTAAATCTTTAGTAAATCTTCAAACTTATTTTTCTTCACCGCAGAAAACACATCATCCACGTACCTCTTCCAGATCTTGATTCCCTCCATAGATTTCACAACCATTTCGTCCATGTGTTGTAGCGCCATTTCCGCAATTATTGGGGAGCTGGAGTAGCCCATAGGATCCCCTCCAACCTGCCAATATGTCTTGCCATTGAATTCCACATACATAGATGACAACAGTACTTTTAACAGTGCTCTGTCTTTATCAAAGTCGGCTCTTGGTACCTTCCATCTTCTCCGAGACAACGTCAACATATCAAGTATCAGGCGATGGTCAAGACTAGGAAAAAGCTTGACAACGTCGAATGATACCATAATTTCATCTTCGTCCAGCACCAGTTCTTTAACCTCCTGCAACAAGTCACCTGTCTTCGTGAGCCTATAGCTGCCATTAACATACTTCTTCAGTCTCTCAGCGACTTCCCAATCCAATTTTTGCGCCATTCCTCCTTTCGCGTTGGTAATCAAACGTAGGGGAGCCCCCTCCTTATGTGTCTTCACCTGCGCAAAAATGGTGGGAAGTCTCTGAGGGAGTGTCGGCGACAAGTCTTTCACTTCCTCCTTGCTCAGAAACCCTTCTTTCTTCAACCTAGTCAAGCTATATTGCAGGTCACGAAACGGGCGGGTTCCTACATCGGCCTCTGTAACTTTATATAACCCAGATGACATAATTTCGGCTTCCACTCGCTGATCATAATCACTACGCAACAACACCACAGTTTGGTTCGCTTTATCCGCCCTGCAGTACACTAGATCGTTTCTTTCTCTAAGGCTCTTAATTGCTTTCACCTGCTCATTAGTGACATTGGCTACTACTCTCGGCGGCGGCATAATCGTGAGTCTTTGTAGTTGGAGTCTCACCTCTGGTGCCCAAGTGTACCGTGTAAGCACCTGCTCAACGTCTGCAACTAGATTCGCTTGCACTTCGGCACGATTTCCTGGCACAACTGGAACGAATTTTAAGTCTAAATCAAGCACACTCAACTCGGCATCACTCAACTCTGCTCCAGTCTCATTCACCACATACTGAAAGTCACTACTTTTTCCTTGGTCTCCGAACTTTTGGTACCCGAATTTTTGGCCACCAGTTTACCTCCACTTTCTTCTGGCACTGAAACCTCTTCAAAAACCTTTTTCTTTGCACCAATGAAGGCCATTTCGTAGGATAGCACATGCACTCCCATTTTCTCCAGCTTCTTTTTATGACGATCTTTTGTCACTCTTCTTTCCCACTCACACTGCTCCTTGATATACTTCTGCAACTTTTTCCATACTTCACTCTCTAAACGTACTTTTAAACTATATTCTAACATTCACGTGCTAGTCCGAAGGTCCCTCAACTTGACGTGGCAATCTCCAATTCTCGCGCACAAAAAATGGTAGGCGGCGGTCGCCGTGATGGCCCGACCGCGCACACCTCCGGCTTTAGGCTTAACCGCTAAAGTTCGCGGTACGATCCTCTCTCTGTTGCAGGCCAAATTAAACGCCAAGTGGCACTCAAATTTCACCAACGACACACAATTATTAACCCAAGTCCTCACCTTCCTCAAAAACTGTTGGGAATGTGCATCCCTTATAACTCGAAAAACATCGCTGCAATTCATACTGTGAAAAGATCGATCCGTTATAAAAACACTACGAAATACGCAAAACTTCACAACACCGGCTCACACTTAGTCCAAATTTTCGATACCACCCAGATATCTTCGTCAGGTCTTGAGGATTTTGCTGCTTTCTACTTCAACTACATCGTTGTTTACTACGTCATCTGCTTTTACATTCGAATACGCCCCCGACCGCAACCTCCTGTGTTTATTGGGCTGCATGTGCTGTTCACTCATGAGACCCCACTGATGATTCAACTGCTCGTCGAGTTCTCTTCCTACCAGGTGTGTAACGTAGTAAACAACGATGTAGTTGAAGTAGAAAGCAGCAAAATCCTCGAGACCTGACGAAGATATCTGGGTGGTATCGAAAATTTAAACTAGGTGTGAGTCCGTGTTGTGAAGTTTTGCATATTTCGTAGTGTTTTTATAACTTCCAACGCCAAAATGAAATTTCCTTAGAACATAAAACACTTTTCTGGGGTCACCGAGCGATAATCCCGAGTGCACTCCGTGAACCTGTGTTAAAGGAGCTTCACGTAGGGCACTGCGGCATTGTGCGTATAAAGGCATTGGCTCGTAGTAAGGTGTGGTAGCCAGGGATTGACAGGGACTTAGAACTGTTGGTGAAATCTTGTGTGCCTTGCCAAAGTACAAAAGAAACCGGTGTAGTTGCTAAAAAGCATGCTTGGGAATTCCCCACACGTGCTTGGGATAGAATTCACGTTGATTTTGCTGGGCCCATTGATGGAAAAATGTTCCTCGTAGTAATACACGCATAAGTTTCCGTTTATTTACGCAATGAAAAAGACAACATCTGCAAAGATTATCAAAAAGTTCCGAGAGCTGTTCGCCATGTTTGGATTTGTAAATCTACTGGT
This sequence comes from Lithobius niger, assembly GCA_023313725.1. Taxonomy (NCBI): domain Eukaryota; kingdom Metazoa; phylum Arthropoda; class Chilopoda; order Lithobiomorpha; family Lithobiidae; genus Lithobius; species Lithobius niger. Next base: position 27,660 of record JAHWFP010005697.1, read on the forward strand.
GAGCGATAATGGCCCGCAATTCACAAGTGAGGAATTCGAAAGCTACCTGAGTGAGTGCGGAATTCGCCACATAACTTCAGCGCCGTATTTCCCTGCCACAAATGGGCAGGCAGAAGTGATTGTGAAAAGCTTTAAACGCAGCTACAAAGCTGAGAGTGCTTCCGGGGTGTCTAGTGAAATTGCCTTATTAAACTTTCTTCGGTCTACCCGCTCGATAAAACACATGCTTACAAATGAAACACCAAGCAAGTTATTTCTCAACCGTGAAATGAAAATTCCTGTGGATTTGCTTTTTCCCAACTCTAGGCAACGTATTCTCGCCCAACAGAGAAATCAGTTAAACCCGTCACTAAATGCAAAAACGTCATTTTTTGAGTCCGGCCAAAGCGTATGGATTCAAGATTACAGGCGAGATAAAAAGCCCTGGACTCTTGGATATATCAGTTCTCCTCGGGGAAATTTGCAGTACGAGATTGTCACAAACAATGGTTTTACGTGGCGACGTCATGCGAATCAGATTCGTCCTGCTGTTTCACCAAGTTTTCCGGAGTGTGAGGATAAACCTGATGTTTCTAATAGTGCTTCTGCATTTACAGATTGTTCAGAACCGCCAGTTTTGGAGAAGCCAGTCTCAGAATTTCCTGTGAGGGCGGAATCAGATTTGCCCCCACAATTGGGTAGTCTGTACTCTCCACAAGCCCGTCGTATGTCCGGTATCGTGAGTACTAGTCGTAAGAGTGTTACAAAACCTACTGTTGATGTTTGTGCGCCACCAAGTTCACCCATACCTGCGAGACATACGATACGTCCAAAAGGGCCACCTGTGGTACCTAAACTTTCCGGGGCCTCGATGTTGGAAGGTGCTCCGTGGCGTTCTACAAGAGAACGAAAGGCGCCCACACGCCTAGATCTTTAAATTCACCATTCGATTACTTAGTTTAGTGGTTGGCCACCATATTTATTGTTTGAATTTTGTATGTTTTCAGGTTAGCACCCTGAGTTGATTGGGTATTTAAGTAGAAATTTAATTTCTAATATCTTGTGAATTTGTCTTTGACATCCAAGATTAATTTCGGAAATAATTGTAACAAACAGTTTAACATAACTAAGCAATTTTGAACCTAAGAAATCGTGGAATTAATTGTTACAAGGTTCAAAATTATTTATAGGGAGAGAGAGTGCTGTGTACGAGATTATATATATATTTGTACATAGTGATATTGTAAATAACAACTGCATTTAAGATGCGCTAAACATTGAGTATACTATACTTATGTGGTTAACGTAGCACGTGTTTCCTCCCTTGTCAATAAAGGGTTTGGCCGCAATGGCCAGCCGCCAATCAACCGAACTAAGTTGTCCAGTGTGGACTTTCTTTCCCAGCCTCTTAAGGGCTGAAGCAATGTCATTCTAAACATTGCAAATCCCCTACAAATCGGGACACCCTGCGGTACAACTGAAAGCGATAGGACAGAACGAGTTTGATAGAGTGATGCGGAACAATATGGATCACAGAACAGCAAAATACCACCTTGAACTGGCAAAAGGAAGATTCATAAATTTAGGATACCCACCAGGAAGCCTGAACAGAATGATAAGAAAATCTGTAAGAATGGACAGAGAAAGAAGGGAGAAAAAGAAGAAAGAAAAAGATGGGGCCAGCAAAAACGTGAGAAAGACAAAAGGAAAGAAGAACAAAAACCAAGAAATGCCATAACCTATATTCAGGGTAGACTGCTAAAGAAAAATGGGTTTGACCCCTACATCAAAAACAGTACAGGCCTCAATGAAATCCTGGAAAAACAGAGGAAAAAAGTGGAAACTGGTGGAAGGAAGAAAGGTGAGGAGCAAGAAGCTGACGAATTCATCCTGAAGAGTATACATACAAAATACTAACGAAGGGAAGTGTGGGAACTGTGATGCTGTCTATGTGGGTGAAACAAGAAAAGTTCGAAATAGAGTCAAACAGCACATGGCCGATACTAGGAATAAAGTACGAACGAACAGCATTGCAGTCCACCACATGGAGACGCAACACAAGATAAATTGGAAAGAAACGAAAACGCTTCTAATCTCTAATCCTAGAAATGATATTCATTTAAGAAGCCTTGAATCCCTGGCTATTCAACACCACAACCGAGAGAAGGCTGTGCTGATGAATATCCAGGGACCCTCAAACCCTGGAATTAGCTATCAAATGCGTGGCGAACTCAATGTGTTGCTGAGACAAAAATGGGAGACCAACCCTACAACTACCGGCGGCCACGCTCACGCTTCAAATTTCCTAGCAGACGAACGGTTGGTGCACGATGTTTTCAGTTCAAGTTGACTAGCCTGAAGAAAACGATCGCCTGTGAATTTCCACCTCCAGGGACTCAGATCGTCGAAAATTTGCGAAGACATGTAGTGCTATATCTTCACTTTGTGAAAATAAGCGTGTTTTCAGTGATTTCTAAGCAATTCATACCACAGATAACATTAAAATTGTCCTTGACAGTATTGAGCATTGGAATAGTCGTTTAGGCAATCGCTTGCGTTTGGATAAGGATTTTTACTTCAAAATTCAACGTAGACACGCTACCCTTCGACTTGCTGCCGATTCGTTACTTTTAGACGAAGTCGCAACTGCGGAAGTTATTGCCATCGAGCAACTCTGTAGTGCAACCTTCGCTGATTGAATTTTTATTTGAGTTATCTAAACACCCTCTAGTCGACTTCTTTTGATGTTCCGTAACACTACTGAACCCAAGGTAGAATACATTCCTGTTGACGTCATCCAACAACTGGCGACAAGGGTGACATGTGTGCCACCTTGATTCACTTTGCTAGTGGTTGTGTTACTCTAATAGAAAGTTTAGCACTTAGACCTTCTTGTTTTCAACCCGTAATTCCTGCATCAAAGATTAGACTGAACTTAAAATTCAATCGGCCGTAGCCGACGACACAAGCAAGTAGGAGCAAAATATTTACTTCTACAGCACCTAATGGGTCCGAAAACATCAATTAATTACCATCGTTTAAACTTAAATTATTACATAACACCTGCTGTTGAAGATAGTCCGACTGGCTTAAACCAATAATTTCTCGAAACGGCTGTCAAGGGAATTCTGGGTTTTAACACGGGATCGTTAGTCATTTCGCTGATTACATATTTTCCATTTCTTTTTGATGATTTAGATTTCTTCTTCGGAATGAAGCTAACAAATAGAGCATGGTCTCAGACGAAAATGACACGTTCTATACCACCTACACAATAAATGCCGATTGCTGAGCATCTGATTGTGACCATACTCGATAATTTTCGTGTCCAACATCCCACAAACGCAAACTAAGCCTTAAAATTGTTGATTTTTACAATGGTGGAGAGCCTGGCCAAGCACCTCTTTCTTTAATGATTGAGCAAATGAGCATTACTTAAACAAAATAAGCGAAAATTAACGGTAGTATTTTGAGGAAAGTAAAAATATGAGACATATTGTACGTCCCTGTGGCAGAATCAGAGTGACATGCGATGCTACACCGCACTACGGCTGGCTGTGTTGCAGTATGATTTATCCTGCGTTTTTTCTTTCGTGATCATCTTTTTTTGATAATTTCACCAAAAATTGTCTGATTTTGACGTTCAAATACTCCATTAGAGAACTTTTGAATGTGCTATTCTCAAGATGATAGGCTGGGTCGTTCCCAGGTTGTTTAGCAAAAAACAACTGACAAAGGTCTTGAAAAAGTTTTTGCAAGAAACTTGTTCATGAACACAAATAGGCCTAACTGACAATTTTGCACAATGCAAAATTCCGCCTTTACCCCTTACCTGTAGGCCACAGACACCCTCCCTCTCCCCGCAGACGGTTTTTTTGTTTCTAAAAGTCTGTCGCAGACTGGCTTAAAACATTCTACTTCCACGTTGTACGCTAAAATTCCTTTAGCAACATAACGATTATCACTATAGATAGAAGCTGGTAGGTCTGCTACTTTCTACACAATGCAAAAATAAGAAAATCATGCAATACTTCACAATGTTTTCTTCACTGGATAGATAAGCTAACTAAAGTTTTACCTGGATTTATGACCTGACGTCAGCTTAGGTGTAACTCAACTAGATCATCTAGATCTAGAATTATTTTATGTGTGTTGCTATAAACCACAAACTACATTTGTAAAGAACATCTGACAAAAATCCCTCTTAAGAGGTAACACCATTTAAAATAAAGATACTACTTACCCTGTAATACACTAGCCGCAACAATGACGCAGAGTACATAACCAGAAGAAAAACATTGGCCAGGTTGCCGCAAACATACAATACTAGCTTGACCAGGGTCTGAAATAAAATTTTAAAAAAGTAACAGTTGTTGAATAAACTGATTTCTGAAACCTACAAACTGTTTATTTTAAAAATAAGATCAACTTTGAACATTCTATTGTGTTTTGTGACATTATGTTTAGGCTCCACGTATACGTATTATCAAGGGTAATATGGATTTTACCCTTGGTATTACCCTAGGTATTATTTACATCCTGGCAACCTTTTCGTAAATTTCAAATTTGCTTCACCCTTGGCCAAAGGCCAAAGCCCAAAGCCCTACCGCTAAGTCAAACTGTTTATTACAGGGATGGTACTTCGTTGTCCATTTTTATCAAATTTCCTCGATACACTACCGGACGTAGTGTTTTAAGAAATCATCTAACAATCATTAAGTGGTCCACGAGCCCGATTTCAGTGTTAAACGTGGCATTTACCTGTATCTTTCTCATGTTTTCTCGCGGTCCCCCGCCGTTTAGCTAACTCCCGCCAAAGCAGGCCAAACAGCGAACCAACGTCGAGTGAACGATTAGGGACTATATTCGATCGCGCGCCTGACGACGGAATCGGGAAAGAAACATGCCAAAGTAAAGGCACACTGAGAAGTTGCGTTCCTCGAGCACTAGACTAGAGAGGATGCATCTACTACCTCAGTTGGCCTTGGACAAAGTGGAACGCGATCGACGAAAGCATTTTTGCGTGTAAGTCTAAAGGTCTAAAGAACGATAATGAAAAGTGGTCGAAGTTGAATTCCGAGCATAAATTAAAGACGGATAAAGAAATGGCTAGATTTATTTTTGACTGTTAACTTGCTTACTATTGAAACATAGGGGTAGACCTATATTATCAGCGTCGTATAGTGCTCCTTCGTTGCACCTATGGTAATGAAAGGTGGCGGGAGGAGGAAGCACGACTTGTTACTTCAAATGTAGCTATTGCTTATTTAAACCCACAAAACTGCGTTCATTGTTTGCGAAAAAAAATTCTTCCACCGACCGCTTTAAGTTCAGTGTTATGGAAAGAAAACGTTTTATTAGGCCAAATTTTTTTTATATAATTGAACGATAGGCCATAGTCGTTTCTAGGAGTGACTCCCGTCCCCTACCCGTAAAGAAATACCCCAGTGCGGTGAATTTTTTGACCCACCTGCTTTCATATTTTCAAAAGTTTCAATTTTTCACTTTTTATAATCCACCCCAACTTCCAAAAGTTTCAATGTTACAGTAATACCTCAATTTTTTTGGTGGCGAGGAGGGAGCTTGGAGGACTTCTTCGGTTGTGGGGGGGGGGGG
>JAHWFP010005698.1:1242-13427 GCA_023313725.1 Lithobius niger
GAGTGTTATTGGTGTCGACGGCCACTTACGGTCCGGCACTTCCTTGTTGATTGTCGCTATCTTGATGGTGTTCGTCGTCGTTTCTGTCTTCCGCATGACATTGCGCGTCAATTAGGCGATAAGTCTGTCCTCCTGTCCGGTGTTTTTCAATTTTTGCAGGAGGTACAGATGTATGACAAGATTTAGATTAAGGGTTTGAATAATATCTCTGTAATGTGTGGTGCAGTGGCAACCCGGACCACTGCACTGTGACTGAGTTTGGCGCTAATGACCAAGCTGTCGATGGGCCATTTAGCCTCAATTCCCCCCCCCCCCAAAGAAATGATGAGGTCGCCCGTTTTCATTGTAGGGATGCTGGCTGGGGGGGGGGGAGGGTTCTTGTAGTCGTATTTGCTACGAGACTAAGTAATTTGTGGAGCGTTACAGGACATCTGAAGGGGCAGTTACCCCATTCTACCACCCACCACTGATACTAATATTTAAAATCAAATTCGTGAAGTTATGAATTTGCTCTCTAAAACTTGTGGTTTGGAGCAGGTCTGTGTTTGCGTGGCGCTATCTTTATTCTCCCCCCCCCCTCCCTCCAAGCCCCCAGTAAAATCAATCACTTTGGTTTCAACCGAGATAATATCGACAACTCACGGTCCGAGGTTCGAAGTTTCTCACTCAGGTATAATCATCATTCCTCGACCACCGGTCTCATTCCAAACACTTCATTCATTTAAGTTTTTATTTTATTTTTTGGTTTTCGTTTTAAAAAAAAATTGTTTCCAGTTTCAAAGTTACAATGGAGGCAATAGTGCCAACGTGGTTTGCAGGTAGGCGTCTTCAAAGTCGTCATTTATTTATTTATTATTATTATTTTTTCAATTTTTTTTCCTCCTGTGATGGTGACTGAAATAAATCATGATGTCACAATTCGGCCTAGGGTTTTCTGGAACCTTTTTTAAGGGTGTTTGCGTTCCTCGTATGCCCTTTGATATACGACCCGTTGTTACGTGGTGATGAATGAATTAGGCCTATTGTCAGGGAATGTTCAAGGTTGCCATGCCGAAAAATGGCGCACAATGAAAAATAACGATAAAAAACAACAGTTAAGTTGTTTCCCCCCTTGCTTTCTTAACCGTCGTTTTTGTCTTGTCTTCATACAGAAACAAAGTAAAAGAGAAAGTTCTTGGTAAAAAAAAAGGGGCTGCGTAGGGGGCCGGGGGGGGGGCCCGCCGGCGGATTGGATGGTGGGATGTCAGTTTAACACTTTTTTTTGCTTATCGACGACAAAAGACGCGAAATTAATTTAACAACAGTAGCACCACAGTGTCAAGACGTCGAGACACGAAAGTTACTGCCATCTAAAAGAAAAAAGAAAACTCATCGTATTACTAAAACTGGCATAAAGGAAATATAGCGCAATGAGTTATAATAGAACTGCTCAACTTTATTTAGGAGGCATTGGGCCAAAAATCCGTAAGTGAAATGTTACTGAGCAATAATCTTACACTTTAACTAGTCGTATCTTTGTGCTCTCCTTTGGTAGGAAGACAGATTCGTGACGGATTATATTATATTATATTATATTATATTATATTATATTATATTATATTATATTATAGATATCCGTGAATCATAGGCGATTGAACGGCTATAATTACACGCGAGCAAGAAACGGCTAGTCCAATATCGAGGGGGTGGAAAGAAACACAAGCGCGCTTGTGCGCGAGTTTTTCCCTTCAGCCCCGACATATTCAACTAGCCGTTTCGATCTCAAGAGCAATTATAGCCGTTCAATCGCCTATGATTTACGGATATGTATTTTAATGCTAAGGTGTGACGTCAAGCTATCTTATCGTCTTATTCGAGTTTTTTAAAAGACTTGTTTGTAAATTTTATTTGTGAATCATAATGAATTTAAGAATTTACGTGCGACTTATGTAAATTCCTGAACGGAAGTTCTGGGTTGGAAACGGGGTTGGAAGCTTTCCTGTGTATGAAGGCCGACCGAAGGGGAGAGACGTTCCGTAATACCGATGTTTGTGTTTTAAGGTAAAACTGTATTTTTTTCTACTTTAATAGTTTAAATCAGATGAGTGTATAAAATACGCTATCGCATGAGTCTCGTAGGTTTTTAGGTGTATTTCAAAGTGTCAGTAGCCTAGTTTTCGTACCATCGGAACGAAAGGTTGCCTGGTTGGGCCATTCCGCCGTGGGTGGGGGCCTACCATAGTACGCTAGTTTTTTTTTTCTTTTTCGTGTTAGGCTAGAAAGAAAAATGTCGCAGGTTGTAAATGTGCCTGTTTATGCTGTTTGAAATGAGGTGTGCTGATTCAATTTGTGTTGTGTACAATAATTTTGCAAAGTCGGGTCATATGTCACATGGTGGCTCATGGGTTGTGTAGATTATCACAAAAGTGTGGGTTATCAAAATTAACCCACTGTGACGGGTTTTCACATTAACCGTATATAACGACTACACTTTTAGCATGGGGATGTGATAGCGTGACGTCACCACCGTGCATTAAACATAAACAATCGATAGAAGACGGTAAGGATACAAGAAGAGTGAGGTGTTTGATCCGGCAGAAAAGATCGGAACAGACCAAGAAGAATCACACCTGACCAAAAAAATAGCTAGATAAAGGAGGGATGGGGGGAGGGGCGGTGAAGACAAGAGCCTTTTGTCTTGGTTCAAGAGTTATTTTGCCTGAGCTCATGCTACAAGAAAGTGAACTTGATGGGCGAAGATCAGTTCCGCCAAAACTCATTCAAGCGGGGGTGGCGGGAACTAGTAGCTTGGAAGGAGGGGGGGGGGGGTGGTTTGTTTCTGTTGCTGACGAGGCTTCTTACTACAGGCGAACTCGCGCGTGCGTGTCGCGTGGAACAGGTCCTCACAATACGTGGTCCGTCTGTCCGTCGGAGAGATGGACACTCAAAGAAGCCATAATCAGGTCTTTTCGAGAGTCGTAAAAAGATTGGTGCAGAAAAACTGATGCCATACTCAGGTGAGCACGCGACCAATTACCTGCCGACGAATGCGTGGGTATGACGAGGTAGTATGTGGGAGTGGCACACATTGAGCGTCTCAAAGACCTTTTGACGCCGTCCTTGAATCTTACCTGGGCTTGAGATGACAGACGATGAATAAATAATGAAATCGAAAGAAAATAACTCAAGGAAAAGATGCGTAAAACTTACGTACAAATTTTGACATACATGTCTTAGCGTTTGTTTGCCTCCAAACGTACCTGTAATACATTGAAGTCTGAGTGTTTCTCGGTAAGAGGAAGGGAGAGGAAATTCGACTCTCCTGGATTGACGTTTGTTCCGGACAGATAGTAATTCTTCTGACTCTTATGAAAATAACGGTTACTTGTCTTCTGTTAATTCGATTTATGGAGAAGTCACTTTTTGTTGCTAACGGTGGGTGGTGGAGGGGGCACGTGGCTAACACATTTCATAACTGCTTCACGACTCTTGCTAATTCTGAACTCGTCCTTGCTTTAGCAGCAAGAAAAAAAACTTTCCTCTATCTTCCTTCTAAAGTGATACAAAAATTATTTTAACGCTTCCCCACCTCCCTTCTTCCTTTCGTACCTCGTCGTAAATACACTTTGAAGTGACTCTTTTGGTTGCGTCTATTCTATGTATAAAATGCAGTCTGCAGGGGCAAAAAACTGTAAGGAAAAAATACCTACAGGGAAAAAAAAAATATATATATATATATATAATTTTTTTCTATTTCTTCAGCCGATTTTATTACTTTTTAATGTAAAGTGATCCTGTGCTTCGTTGCAGTGCTATGAAACTAAATTGGAATAATCCAAAGGAAAAAATTCGTGCCAAGTGCTGCACCCCAGAGTTTCCTTCTTCGTATAACCCGGCAGTGAGTTTCCGGCAGTTCTAATTGAGGAGGATTAGGATGTTTATCGTTCCCGCACGGAGCGAGGTCCCCTGCACTGTCTGACGTGTCGGAGGTTTTCTCCCTCACCTCTCCGTTGGAAAGGACCCACGCTGCGCCTGTCAAGCATCATATCACAGCAGGACGCATTAGGAGATTTTTAACATAATAAAAAAGCCTATAAAAATGTATTTTGATGTGCGTTTTGCATTTTGATGTGCATTTTCATAGGCCTTTTCTTTAATCTCTCAAATATCCGCTCTAGCCACCGTCCACTCAAGCCTGTCCTCTCTGACCACGTAACGGCACGTACAAGTCTAAAAGAAAGGATTGGGGGGGGGGGGGGGGAAGAGCGGTTAAGAACGAAAAAAATATCACACATCATGAGAGGTTCATGCAAAGAACGAGTTTCGTAGCACTAGGTATAAACCTACGGACGTGATCCAGTCAAGGGCTGACTTTTATTTTTTGTATTCACGACCAGGAAGCCAATTTCGCCGTCATCTACGAACGTATACTTTATTAGCTCCTGATAGCACTAAGGACCAAGTACGGAATCACGTTACATTAAAAAAAAAAAGGGCTAAAAATTGTGCTTGATTTTTCCCCGTGATTTTTTATTCCTTTGGATTTTATTTCCTTTTGATTTTTTCCTGCATTTTTTCCGTAGAATTTTTCCTTAGGATTTTTTCCCCATTCGTATAATACACATGCAGCAGAAAAATTGTTTAAAATCAAACAGTCGAGCTTATAATACAACGCATATGTTGTATAAAAGTTGAGTTGTGTTTGAGGAAAACGCTTGCCATATATTTATGACGCGTTCTGAAATAAACACTGCTGTTTTAGAAAAAAATACATTATCCTTTTATTTTGAACACTTACGTCGCTATAGGCGTTTTAAGTATGTGTTTATAAAGTGCTTCAAATTGAACGCTGTGTCTTATTTTAAACACATTTCACGACTGCAACGCTACATAAACGCTTATGTTCTATAAGGTTTCTTCTTAGCTCATTCTATTTGTGAAATGCAATTTGTGTTTTTTTTAAGCTAAAAACGCCTAAAATCGTGTTCTAGGCGCATATAAAACACGTTTATTTTAAAACACATGTTTTTACAGTGGCGTAGTACAGTCATTTGCATGTCTGAACGTGATATGAGCTGCGTTTACCATGCGAGACGATGTCCAAAGGTGTTTTGTGACGGCCAACGTATTTCAGTGGAGGCGGCTTTTTAAGTATCAAACCTGGAGATCACTGCAGGTTGTTTCGCTGAAAATGCGGCCCAAAAAAAATCAGTAAAGAAGAGAAAAAAAGTGAGAAAAGAAAGCGCGAAGACACGACCAAGTGTTAAACGTGGCAGAAATTGCCGTGATTTTTCTTATTTTGCAGAGAAGTAGTGGTATCCGTGTTGGAAATGGGTTCTTCATTTTAAGTTGAGAAGAGAGCGGCACGCTTCATGGCGCACGCCTGGCTCGTGGCTGCTCGCTCGGCTTGAGCTAATGGAGATGGACCTGCCCTGGACAGACACGGTTGCCATGTTCATTCGGGTGAAACATTCAGTCAAGTCCAGGGGCACCTTGTCCATCCCTCGCCAATCTCGAAAATGGCGTTAATCGACGCAATAGTTGGCCATACCCGCAAACGACGTGTATAATCAGACGTCCGTTTTGTCTAATTTTTCAACAATGTTACCAGTTTAGGTGAGTTAGGTCCATAGAACTAGGGGTCGACCGAATTTTGGTTTCGGTTTCAGTTTCTGCACCGAAACCAGCAAATTTTCGGTTTCGGTTCTTGTTTCGGCCATGAAGTTATAGTTCAGTTTCGGTTTGAGTCGAAACCAACGAGGTGGTTTCGGTGATGGTTTCTGTTTCGGCTGAATCCTGTGCTGTAGTTTCGGTTTCAGCCGAAACCACTGCTGCCTCCTGGCAGTAGCAGATTTCTGCGTAGACTAACTAGGCTGTAGCTTAAGAGATCCAGTTTTCATTTGCCATGTAATGCCAATAAATAATAAATACAATTTTTCTTTCAATCTGAATTTCATCATAATTGTCATGGCTTCGTTGCACAGGAGGGAATTTATGTTTTCAAGCAAAGCTTTTACTTATTTTAATGAAGCTCATTTCTGGTTAATAGGTTTAACACGAATTAACGGTTTTAAAATTTAAAAAAGGCTAATGACTAAAAAGAAAAAAAAACATACAAACGAAAATTCTGAAGTCTTTTTGCAGAAAATGGGTAAACTGGGCTCTAGACTATAAGTCTATGAAAAACCATCATACACTCATGATTTTATCCTTGCTTTTTGTCTTATTATTAAAACCGATATTATTCAGGTTAGGTTTAGGTTCCGGTTTCGGGAGTGGTTCGGTTTCGGCCGAAACCGAATTGCCAGTTTCGGTAGGGGTTTCGGTTTCGGCCGAAAGTGAAAAAATTGGTTTCGGTCGACCACTACATAGAACCTTCGTATTGACACGTTAGGGGGAAATTGTCTAGTTGTAAACGCCACAATTCTAAGTGGTGGCGATTAGAAAGGTGGCAAAAATGTGGTTGCAGGTTGCAAAAGTTATTTGTCACTAGCTGAAAACCCGTCAAAAATGACGGATCCTAGTATTAACGGATTGAATTGACAAAGTAAGCAGCTTTCCAACTGTTGGTTTCTTCGGGAGCGTTAGTTTGCTGACTTTCTACTTAGGGACCGTTACTTTGTTTGGCATCGCTTGCTTCCGCGGATTCCTCGTACGACTAATTGTATAGATCGTTGTAGTTACGGATTTGTTTTAGTTCCTTCTCCAACACTTTAAGATATGTCATGAGATTTCCATTTTCACTCCCTTGAATCTGCAACCGACGTTTCATAGTAGAATGATGATCAATCAGCATTGGCTTTTCCCAACTCATTATTTTCATTGCGTAATTGCCCATTTTCAATCTTGAGGACCTGAACTTGAAGATGCAATGCTTGGTCATTGCACAACTAACCATTTTCTGATTTGTCCGAGCCGGGTACCTGGGCTTTGAACTTAGAACCAATTGTAATAGTACAATTTCCAAGATCACACCAGTTTAATGACATTTTCTTCCCAATTGTGTTGACATCTATTGACGCAAAGCGACAGCAGATGGCGTTGGCGTACGTGTTATGTATAAGACGTAATATTTCGTTTGTTACTGATTGTTAGAGGACATCGACGATACCCTTCACGTTGGTAGCCATTCGCCCTTTTTTGTTTCTACCTTCCCGAGAATCGACTCGCTTGCCCTTTTTCATTGCTACCGTCTGGGTGTGGCTATTGCCATATTTGGAGGGAAGCTCTGCTATGATGTAATCTGAGACCGCGCATCACGCGAAAACCACAAGGACTATCCAAACCAAACTTTGCATGCAGTAGCACGGGAGTTTGGACAAGGTTTATCAAAAATAAAATCCGGAATCGGACATGGGGTTGTGGAACCATCACGGTGACAAAATGGATCAATAGCCAAGAGCCAAATTCAAAATAACAACGTGACAGTAAGGCCGTTTCTAATTGTTAAAGGCATCCGATTGTTAAAAGATTGATTGTTGATGATAGAGAGGCGGTCTCACTAGCAGATACGGTGTCTGCTAACTGTAAGCATAGGAGTTGAGTTGTGTTTGGATGGATAAGCAACTTGACTAAACCGGAAGTTTAAGAGCGCGGCATCAAAGGACGTACCGCCACGCCAATCGGCACTCGCGGCCGCTTGATCGGAAATTTACACCCAACGCACTAGGTTTAATCCCTCTAAACCATCTTTCAACATGGCGGAGAAAGCAGACGACGCCTAGTATAACGCCGTACTAAACTGGTATAACGGTACTAAATTAGATTTAGTATTTTTTTTTCAATTTTTCTGCTGCTACGACATTTTAACTTGGTTAAACTTACTGCTGACACAAGAAGATGACTCATTCTACACCGGTTTTCTTGCAAATATCATGCATTCATAAGCACCCCGTCTCGTGTTACAAAAATACGATATTTACTTCCCCAACAATCGGCGTTAAGGTTTCGTTCGACTGTCAAACTTTGTTACAAAACACAATGGCACCTACGCCTGGCAATATAACAACCTCATATCTTACCTACGTTTGATACGCTGTGTACTACGTTGTTTATGATGTATTTCACAGAAAATTCCACCGCCTATTCCATTCGTCTACGAGCGGATCAACCGCGATACCTCATGGCGGCTTGGTTAGGCGGAAGTAGCAGACGCGCTTTGTATTCTGGGTACATTCATGAGTCACGCTTGCCATCGAAGACTACGCACTTCGGCTATGCAGTGAGCAGGGAGTTGCTTATCCATCCAAACACAACTCAACTCCTATGCTGTAAGCAACTAAAAGTATACTAGTTGTTCCCCGGCGTAACATACGCCGGTCTAGCTAATTCCCGTTGATTCAACTCGACGTTAATAGTCAGCATTATTGAAGTAATAGTGTTTGTTTTTAATTGTTAGAGCGCGTATCCATTTCTCTGTCGGCCGTTCGCCCTTTTTCTTTGCTACGTGGCAAGAATGAGCCCGCTCGCCCTCTTGCTGATTATTGAAGCTTCGTTTGTTTAATCTTGATCCCTAATAATCCCTCATCATCATTAAGTCTGCTACCAAGCGAAATCTAGACACACGCTAGTGTGTCACCACCAAGTAACAGTAGATCATCCCATTGTAGACATCCGATTGTTAAAAAATTGATTGTTAATGATAAAAAGGCAGCTCACTAGCAGACATGTGTCTGTTAACTGTGTCTGTTTATGTCTATTTATTTCCATTTATTTCTGTTAACTCTAAGCAACTAAAAGCATATTTTGGCATGTTGAGGATAAATCCCAATGCGACAGAAATGATTCAACTTGTGGAAAACGTAAGGGGAAGGGGAAAATGTAAGGGTCAGAGATTAAGAAAAACTAATATTTAAAGGACGAGTGTCCACCAGTCATAGAGAAAAAGATGCGTAAATAACGTTGTTTATATGTTACTGTCAAGCTAGCTAGCTAATAAGATTTTTCCCATTTTTCCCGATACCAATCCCGTAGACTTTTTGCTCATGGCTAGCGCAAAATTGAGAAGGCCTACGTAGCCAAGTTAATCGCACCCAATAATACTTTCGACGTTAAGTGAAAACTTGAAGATTGTTACAGCGAGTAGCAATCTTCAAGTTTTCATTTAACTTTCGAACTATTAGTCGGTGCGATTAGGATTGACCTTGGCGGCCTTTCCTTGGTTGAATGATATCACTACCTTCAAAGGCCGATCCTTTTTGGAAACTTGGCGAGTTTTTCTACCAGTTTTGGTTTTGGGTGGATATATATATAGATTTTGTAAGATGGGCCGATCTCGATTATCGATTCAGAATGCCGCACGAAATTCCTTATCGACATTTGCAATATCGACCGATATCGGGTTCGGCAGAAATCGAGATCGGTAGATAAAATCCAGATAGACCGGTTATAAACCAAATTGAGGATATTTTCACTTTTCGTCGACCGATTTTTACGTTTGAATACACCATTCATTTTGAAGGGTTTTTCACCAGCTCTCCAATGCTCCAAACACCAAGCAGCTGGTCTTTTTTGGTTTAGAAATTACAAGACAAATGTTTAAATTTTACTGGGGGATTTGGTATCGGGATCGGCCAAACAGCAAACAGCAAAGAAAGCGGAGCACGCTCCTTATGTCGACGGTAAAAGTGACGACGGCCCTAGTAATTACTGCAGAACTGCAAGTCTGACATTTACCACTTACGCTGAAAGTACATAGGCGTAGAGAAAGAGGCGCGTTTTTTGTTCCAAACCAAATGCCTTTCACCAAGATCGGCAAAATGGCCCTTATGGACGGACGGAATGTCCTTGATAATATTACCGCAGGTTCTACATCTCGTGCTGGGTCGCGGCCTAATGCAGCCAAATGTGGAACAACTGTTCGGAACCATTTTCTGAGACAGCCCATGTTACAAATCCGTGGTCTAAGATTTAACCTCATAAATAGGAGCGAGAAATAAAACTCACGCTACACTAAGTCCAGGCGTGCAGCAACTGTACGTGCTACAGCGTTGAACGACCTTGACGCGGGGAAGGAGATGGCTTCGTCAAGTCAAGGCCGACTGGGGTAGAAATCGCGCGTCTCCGCCTCTAATACTAAACGCCAGTTATGTGCGCGCTGGAATCGGGCACCTTTTAGTACTGCTTTGGTAAACTACGATAAATGGCGAAGCTGAATCAACTGGCGCCTGGAGCCGGGAAACGAAATCCACAGTTTCTCTCCCACGACCTTGTGACGAGGATGGAATAGGAAGCAATAGTTACGACATAGACAGTACCGATTATTCCGTACAGTAAATAGTTTTACGGTTGCTGCTATGGTTGCTACCGTAACCTTACGAGCCTAAAATCATGGATTCTTGATAACACCTTGAAAATGTTGAATGGAAATTTGCTCGAAAGACGAAATTAATGCAACAGGTGACCAACAGTACGCTGAGATACAGTAAATAACAGTTTGATTTAACTTGTAAGTCTCCATTTTCATTCCACACAACACAGTCACCTCTTCACAGTACTTTTAGCAATACAACTGGAGTATATTTCTGTATTTGTAAGGAGCAAGTGTCTCGAGAGCTAGCTATAAGGCGCATCGGTTTAAAATGGAGGTAGTAACAACGACGCCGTTAGTGAAGCCAATGCTGTGGGAGCAGATTTTTCTCAGGCCTGATAAACGTTATTTTCTCCAATCCTTTACGCTGTGAAGCATACATTAAGATTGTAAATCGGGGGAAAAAAATCATTCCATTTGCAGAAAATTGCACCAACTGCCAACAAACAAACAAACAAAAAAACAAATCGGGTATTTCAGACTTAAAAAATCTGCTCTCATTGTAAATTAATATAAAGGTAAAAGCACCAAGAGAGTTACCAAAACAAGGTGCACAACAAGAACAAGGTGCACAAAAATACACAAGAAAACTGCTTTTTGTGTGCACCTTTCTGGCTTGTTCTATTTTGGTTTGACGCTATTCCCTCCAGGTTAATTAGTGCCCCTTGCAGCTAGCCCAATAACTGTTTATTCAGTGCCCCTTCCAGTTAGCTCAATGACAGGCTCCAGCATAGAGTTATACATGATAATATGGCGTTGTCGCTACTAGGGGTCGGACGAATAGGGAAAAAATATATTCGAATATTCGCCCAAAAAGTATTCTAATGTTCGAATATTCGTTCAAATTTTTTTCCATGTTTATGCCCGAAACAAAATAGGTTTTTCATTCAATACATGTTTTATTTAGTCTATCGCCAATGCAAGGCATAGGTCATATAACCACAAGTTTAATTTAATCTACTAGGCAAGTCAATTTGGAAGGCATGCATACCATACCCCCCCCCAAAAAAAAAAATAATGAATTACCAACTGCCTTTCCTTTTAACGTACACCATGGCCCTACTTGATTTCCCCACTCTTTAGTTATTAAATGTTTTAGAAAGAACTACTGCACTCTTCTGTAATCTCCACACATCCCTCTCCACTCTCCACTTGCCAGTGAGCAGTCTAAGACGCATGGATTATTGACACTACATATTAGTTGGGATGGAAGGAGGAAGGAAAGAAAGCACAACTGAGACGAGCACACGAAAACTTTAAATCCAACTGAAAAATTAAAAATGAAACGTAAAACTACACTAAACTTTTTTGCGAATATTTGAATAGAATATATCCTATTCGAATATGCTCATAACGAACGAATATTCGTCCGACCCCTTATATGCTATATTCAACTTTATCGGCAGTTACACATGTCACTATTATCTGTGGGAGATTTATGTACAACACTTACACACGAAGCCATTCAGTCAACAAAACAACAAAAACAAATTTCACAACAAACAAATGCAACGCATGAATGCAGCCGTTTGTTTTCACGGTTTCATGCACATAGCAGAGCAAGAGAAATTTCAATGATCTAAGCTTAATTTAAGCGTTAATAGCAACGGTTCGCGTGTTTGTGTAATACTGTGTCTGTGGTTGGAGCAGGTGGAGGTACAGAGGTGCGAACAAACGTAGAAACACCGCGTGCAGGTGCTATGGTTACGGCTTGTGACCGCAGTGACGGCTGAGTAGAAATTCTGAGATAGAATGGTTGATAGCACACATGGGGTCACGTGACGGACACTCGGTCTGAATACTGGGAGTTTTATGAAAAATCTGGAAAAATGCCACGTTCACTTGCACGCGAGTTTGTGTGAGAAGTTCTACAAGCGCGATGCTCGTTCTAGTCTGC
>JAHWFP010005699.1:0-14589 GCA_023313725.1 Lithobius niger
ACCAGATAAGTTTTCATCGGACGCTGATATTGGTTTTCTTACAAAACAAACAAACAAAAAAAAAACTGAAAATTAGGAAAGTACTAGAAAAAACTGAAAAGTATAGGAGAAATCATATTGCAATGAGGGTACGTGAGGTTGACACCTTTAAATTTATTTATGCTTCTTAGGTGTTTAACAAAAGTTAAAATATTCATATTGAATATAATAGCGTTTTATAATTATCTTTATTATTATTTGTAATTTTAAATCTGTGGGTAAAGCTGATATCGAACCAATAAACCTTACGTGAGTCTTCCTGTTACGGATTAAAAACAAGCGGCTACAGCGACTGCCTAGTCGCACCGGTTTTCTGTACAGTTCCTCCACTTCCAATGTTGAGGCGCACACCTCTATCATGCACTACAACAGCTATCTCTAGTATACTAATCTAAAAGCAGTAGCCATCACAATTGCCGGTTAAAAATATGTTAGCGTTTAGGCCTGTTTTACATTTTAGGCGTAATTGTCAGCTTTTAGGCCTAATTTTAACCAGCAGTTTTAATTTCGTTAAGTAAAAATAAATAGACATAAATCGCTGGAAATAATATTAAGGAACATTGAAAATTAGCCAATAGCGAATAGCATGTATGTTTTTCGCTATTGGCTAATTTTCAATGTTCCTTAATTTAGTAAGTAGCAGCTAACGGAGATATGGATTGTATAGTAAACCTGTTCATTTTTGCAACACGGTGCGCCTTCAGGCACACAGTTACAGTGTTACAACGTAACGCGCAACGTGGCCTTTATAGATCAGTGGTAGTAGGGAAGTGACGAGAGAGACGCTGTTGATGAAGCCAACAGCAACTCGTAGCAAATTGACGTTGCCATGGTAACATGATTTTAGGCCTAATTTTCTTTTTTTAGGCCTAATTTAAAAAATGCAGTTTTAATTTCGTTAAGTAGAAAATAGGCCTAATGGAGAATTCGGTTCGATGGTAAGCCTATTCATTCATGCAACAATGCGACGAGACTATTTAAACGAAGCTAAAATCCATTTGTTTTTATTGCGGATTTTAATTTAGGATTTTAATTCGATGATCAAATGTTATTATTTAGTTTAGTTACGTCGAAGAAGTCTATTAGCTATGAGGAAGTAACGATGTTTTAATTTGCCATGTTATTTAACTAACTTCTTACACTGAATCTAACGTTGTAAACAATGGTCGTCAATATCTGGTACCGTTGCGAAGTTGAAAAAAGCGACGGACGGACGGACAAAGTCGTTGCAATCTTCTCAGCCGGTACGGCTGTACAGAAGACTAAAAAACCTGAAAGTCAGAGGCCATTAGGAAGACCCTCCCTGGACAGTTTGCCACTGTGAAAACAGGACATCATTCGCTTTGCTCACTCGTTCAATAGAAATAACCACCACAAATACGTGTAATAAAATACTGTAATATATCGCACACGAAAAGCAGCCATCTAGCGCAATGCAGCATAGACTATGAGCGCATCGCATTCAATGTACCGTCCAGATTCCAGTATGAAAATTCGATGTACCATCCAGATTACCGCAAAGGTAAGTGATGACTCACTTTGTACTGTTCTTCGCGATAAGAGAGGAGCCCACTCGATGTTTACGTGCATCCTCTAACCGACCGCAATATTGAAGAGCTTACTTGCCGAAATACGCAGTTACACGCATTTCTCAGCGGCAATTTTTCCTTTGAGCGTACACCTTTACACTGACGACATCCACTGATCGTGTACTATCGGACGACGGTTTTTCGCTGAGACACCTCGATAGAGGTAAACATACTAAAAACGTAGTGACTAAATTCTACAGAGCATTAAACTTAAACTTTTTAAGCTTGCATACTGCAACTCACCCACAGCGTGACTTTAAGTCCCTCGGATCAGAATTGAACAACTGTGTCTGGTTTTTGAGGAGATGTGGTCGACGTAAATAGCATTCACCCGTTTTTTGGCCACAACCGCATTAATTTGACGTGTGACACGTCGAATTAAAAAATGTACACAGTTCAGCATGAGCTGGAAATGGTTAATGTACACCTTATATTATACATCACTGTTAATAGCACGATTCAACAAATACATTAGACTGCTGGCTTATTTTACAATACTTGCTGACAGATCATATCATAGAAGGTAAGGTTACCAATGAGAATTCCTTGGTCGCGCACATAAGACTCTTCGCTATAATAGGTATGTTATCAATGACAAAGGGTGAATGGGGGTTTAAGTTCCCCACATGTAAAACATATAGCTTTACAGTGTTAATTGGGATCATCCAGCGATCACTCCAAGCAAGCAAGTGCATTATGAATGAAGGTTTGTCTTTGGGAAATGCAATTCTAGTTTAGGTGAAAGGCTGCAATCTTGTCATCATCAAATTTGTTATTTTTGACAAAAGCCTTTTATAGAAACCGGGAAAAACAAACGTGCTAGGACTGAGCCTTGAGGGACCACACAAGTCATGGGGCTCCGGTGAGATTGGTGAGAAAAACATTGTTCCAGGACGGTTGCCATGTTTCTTGAGCCATTTTAAAATCCATTGTTTAATAGGCTCACCAATCCCAACAGTAGCAGGTAAGTTTAAAGCCCTCGTCATACCGTTAATTCTTAACTGCCAAATTTTCGACGGAAATGCGAAGTTTCACTTCAAATAGGCTTATGTTAGTTCGGGGTTTTCTGCTTTTTCTAGTTGAGAAATTGTTTTCTTTGTGTTTTCTTTTTTTAGGGCACTTTTTCGCAAAGACGGGCTACAGCTTTTTATTTTAATAACTTAACCACGTTTTGATGAGTATTGACGTTTCAATAAACTATTCGAAATGTCTTTTTGAAAGTTCCATTGGTGATAATAGCAACACAGTAATTTTAAAAAGTTAAATTTACAGATGTAGCAAAAAAAAAGTTTTACGAAAGTAAAGGAGTTTTAGTTGTTTATTTAATTTTCTCAGTGATTTTTTTTTAGGAATGGAATACAGGCATAGGCCCACAGACGTATAATTTTTCTTGTGGAGAAATTAAAAAGAAATACAACATTTTGCCGGCCCCCAGCCAGGCCGGCTAAAAATGGTTTCTTTTTGCCTATTACGTACTTAACCTGATAATTTAGCATTACATTCCTCGAATGTGATGTTCTCCTGGAGGTTTCTTCCCGTGCGCAGGCGCCTGCTTGCATATCCCTACCGCGCATGTGCGGGGCGGTCCTCCCTTATAAAAGTGACAGCGTGTACGCTATCGGCATTCATTTTACTCCCAATGTGTCAGGCGGTGACTCGAGAGGGGAGGCAGGGCGGGAGTTAGGTTAAGAATGTTTTAGGCAAAAAGAAACCATTTTTAGCCGGCCTGGCTGGGCGCCGGCAAAATGTTCTTTCTTTATTGCCAAAACATCTTTACCTGCTAATTTAGCATTATCAGTTGACCTCGCCAGAGTCTGGTGACGGGCACCGCCCTGACAAGTGCCCCGGGATGCAAGCAGGCGTTCCCCCAAAAATTTTAATCTGAAAGAGAAAAATTTTCACTTTATACAGAACAGCATGGGAACAGAAACTTGGATCTCTTTCGTAGGGATTGGTGGCCATGAAAAGGACCGTTTTTGTGGGTCTTGCTTCCTTCTGGATGGCTTGCTTCCATCTGGATGGCTTGCTTCCTTCATGGATGGCTTGCTTCTGTTTCGTTCTGAGTGCTTAATGGGGGTTTGACCACGTTTCTGGCTGCGACGATTGGTCCCAGCCGGTGTAGTCCTATTTCTTCCCTTGACATGTCGCTTACATAGTGGGAGGTTAAGGTTGATTGATGGCTCCATGATGCTGCTGCCAGGATTTCTTCTATCGGGATGGCGTTGTGGTGGGCCCATGATGTGGAGATATCTCTTACTTCATGAGCCGTCACCCTCATGCTCTCATTCGTGGTTTGTTTTTCATATGCTGCCTCAATGGTTTTCTTGATCCACCATGATACCATAGCTGTTGTGGTTTCTCCGGAACGGGGATCTACAGGTAAAAAGAGTTGGTTTCTGCCTCGGCAGATGTCCTCGTGGCGTGTTCGGGCTAAATAGAACTGTAATGCTCTGACTGGACAAAGAAGGCGTTCGTGTTCGTTTCCTTCTAGAGCGGACAGGGCCGGAAAGGTGATTGGTTTCGAAGGTTCTGAAGGTTTTTGTGTTTTTGCTCTGAAAATAGACTTCGGATATAGTGTGACAGAGAAGTTGGAGCCGAAAATGCAGTATGCTGGGTCTGCAGAAAGGGCTTGAATTTCAGAACAACGAAGACTGGCTGCTAGAGTAACGAGGAAAACGGCTTTGCGAGTCATGAGATGGAGGGAGGTGTCTTGCAGAGGTTCGTATGGTTCTTCCATTAGAGACTGGCGAACAAGCGACAGGTCCCCGTCCGTTATTGTTCTTCTGGTTGTGGGTCTTTCGTTTTCGAAAGAGGGTAAAAGGGCTGAAATGTGATAGTTATCTAGTAAGTTGGTGTTGTTGGCGGCCTCGAAGACAGTGTTTATAGCTGAGCGATAGACCAGGATTGTGGAACCTTTGAGTTTGTCAACGTTGAACAGATATGTGAAGAATTTCAGAAGGGTGGGAAGAGGTGGGTTGATTGGATTAGTTTGTTTTGTGATACACCAACGAATCCATTTTGGCCAGTGGCTATCGTATATTCCGTTAGTTGAGTCCCTGTTAGCTTTCGAGGTGATGCGTTCGGCCTCTTCTCGATGAATTCCAGCCTCTTTGAGGAGTTTGAGGATAGTAGCCACCCGTGTAGGTTGAGGTTCGGCAGGTTTGGGTGTAACTTTGTTCCTTTCTGTTGTGACAGAAGGTTTGCTTGAAGGGGTAGACTTCTTGGAGTGTCGACTATTAGGTCTAGAAGGAGTGGGAACCACGCTGCTGATGACCAAAGAGGGGCTATGAACAAGAACAAGCTCTGACTTTCTTGTATTTATTGAAGAACTTGTGGAAGGAGCTTAAAGGGGGGGAAAGAGGTAGGCGTGTAGGTTGTGCCATGGAAACATCAGGGCGTCGACTGCTACCGCTGTTTCGTCTGGAATCGGGCTGATGTATTGGGGAAGTCTGGCTTTGTGCTTCGTGGCGAATAGGTCCCCAGATGGTGAAGAGAGATTCGCAGATGAATTTCTTGAGGCACCATTCGCCCATCGGGGGCTTCTGGCGTGACAGAGTCGACAATCACATTCCTGTTGCCTGGGATGTGGAGAGGCAGGAGTGTGGTGATGTGTGGAATGCAGAGGTTGAACATTTCTGAAGTTAGACTGAGCAGGGATCTGGACTTTGTTCCGCCTTCCTTCCTGATGTAGGCCAGTACAGTCGTGTTGTCGGCCAGGACTTGAATGGTCTTGTTTTGGATCTTTGTGAGGAAGTGCTGTAGGGTGAGTAGAATCACTCGAAGCTCGAGGGTGTTGATGTCGTCCTTGCATGTTGGGGGCCAAAGGCTGAGACTTCCTGAGTTCCTAAATGTGCACCCCAAATGCGTCGGTGAAGATGAGCAAATCGGGTGAGGGTTCGTGAAGAGGCTGTGTCTTTGTGAGGTTGGTGACGTCCGATCACCATAGAAGGGAGTCGAAGGGGAAGTTGGGGCTGAAGGGAATTTGCTTGTCCGGTAGGTCCTGATTGATGGCCCAATTGTCTATGCGATGGTGATGGAACGACCTGACCATCCAACGGCCGTAGGGGATGAGGTGCGCCATTGAGTCCATTTTCCCGATGACGGAGTTCAATTCCCAGGAAGAGAAACTTGTCTTAAACCGAAAGAGGCGAGTGTGTTGAAGGAGGTCTTCTATTCGTTCCGGGAAAAGTGCGATCGTTGCTGATCGTAGGTGGAAGGAAGCTCCGAGGAACGTGAAGGATTGAGCGGGCAAGAGGCATGACTTTGCAAAGTTTATTCCAAAGCCCAGATGGTTTAGAAGAGAAAGATGGTTTTGTCTTTGTTGAGTTCCAAAGTATGGGGGTCCGAGTTGTTGAGGGCCCAGTCGTCCAGGTAAGCATTGGCTTGAATTTGGTGTTGGTGTAGGTTTGCCAGTATTGGTTTGAGAATTATCGTAAAAATTCTCGGGGCTGCATTTAGGCCGAAGGGAAGACAACGGAATTCGTAGACCTTTTGGTTGTAGATGAAGCGAAAGAGGTGCGTAATCGCTGGATGGAAGAGTCATTGTTGGTACTTGCTAAAGGAGCTCCTGCCCCCTGATGACGAGTGGCGGCTACGTCGATTGGGAGTAGCGACTCGTTTCTGCTGGTTGTGTTGGCTGGAACTACGAAAGTGAGGCTGGTTCGTCCGAAAGGGCTGTGAGTTTCTCGGCTGAACGTGGGAATTGTTCGGACGGGGCGGGGGGGGGGGGGGGGGGGCTGGGCGGGAGCCTGCCATTCATCCGAGGACGGTCGAGGGGTGTATTGCGTGTTCTTTTGGGATGAGCGGTTTGCCGGAGAAACATGCTTACGTGGCTTGGGTGTTCTTGAGATCTCAAGATATGGGGTGAGTTCGAGATGAGACCTCGGAAAAAGCTTATTACGGAATCGGTGTTTCGTTGAGATATTTAAGTTGTTGGCGGACGAAAGACCGATTTCATGGAGGAGGAAAGTGTTATTGAAGAGGGCTCTGGTCGCCCAGTTGATGGAGTGATAGGTGGCAAAACTTGCTTTCTGGAAGAGCTGTGTGATCAGGGATGAAAGGTTGCAAATTTCTTCAGGACTTGCGTCTGCAGATAATTTCTCACAAAGGGCGTTGACCGCAGTGTTGAGGACGTCTGCTTGTGAAGCGGCCCGTAGACTGAGGCGAAGACACTTGTCGTTTTCGTAGAGGACGAAAGTTGGGATGTCAGCTTTCTTGGGGATTGTCAGATTAGTACCAAAATCCATCTTCACCTCGCTGCCTAGGAATTCACATTCCGAATAAGTTGCAAAATTGTTCGGATTTGTAGCTCCGTCACCCAGCGGACGAAAGAAGCTGCTATTGCGGCCCAGTCGAGGTGGTGGGGGTTCTTTGTCGAGTACGAGTGGATCACCCTTGCGAGCAGGGAGCCTTCATTTCGCAGGAGACAAGTCAGCAACGTGGTGGATTGGCCGAGACGGTTGCTAGGTTTGGAATCTTTGTCTCTAAGGGCAAACCCAAATCCTGTCTTCAGGCCACGATTAATCACACGGGTGTCGGCCGTGTGAGAAGGCGTGAAGAGGAGACAGTCAGGAACGGTTTTTTAGAAGCGAAGCGCGTGGGAGAATTTGCTCGTCCGCGGCTTCATCTGGGAAATGGATCCGTCTGCCGGACGAAAGAGGGATGGCGGATGCCGGGACAGTTGCCGAATGGTCGGGTGGCAGACACGCTCTCGGATGAGAGGGAGAAGATTTTCGTTTCTTCTGAGTGGTTGAGGGAGATGTTGAGCCACGTTTGCGTGAGTCGTGGCTGGAGATTGATGCGATGCAGTCTTGCGTGCGGGCGTGATGAGCGGAGGATGTGCAAGAAGGAGGCGGCATGGGTTTGTATTGCATCTTTCGGACAGTGTCTTGGACGATAAATCCAAGGGAGAGTTGCAGGGAGGCGAACGGAAGCCGCCGTAGCGCGCAAAGAGATTTCTTGGCGTCACGGTAGATGTCTTTCGCTCTTTGGAAATCAGCCCGTAGAGATGACAAGTCCATTGGTTTGGCCGGTGTGGTGTGTTGACCTGGTTGCAATGGGGAATCCGAGAGGATGTTAGTGCTTTCAGGCAGAGCTTCAGGGAAGGAGACGGCAGGGAATGGGCCGACGGCAACAAGGTCGAGGGCAGAGATCCAGCGATTGCCGAGGGCGAAAGCAGTAGTTTGCGGATGAAAGAGAGCATGAGGGGGAGCAGCAGAAGAAGCGGGCGCTTTGGATGCGGCAGCCATCATCGGGTAGAAACCAATTTCCGTGCGAAAGCAGGGAACATCGGTGCGAGGTGGCGTGGAGACACCTCTGGAGGAAAATGAATGGCGATAGCGTGCACGCTGTCGCTTTTATAAGGGAGGACCGCTACGCACATGCACAGCAGGGACTAGCAAGCAGGCGCCTGTGCACCGGAAGAAACCTCCAGGGGAACATCACATTCGAGGAATGTAATGCTAAATTATCAGGTTAAGATGTTTTGGCAATACAGATAGTATATATATATATATGTTTTATGTTTCGAGGCCGCTCTCATGAATGACATGTACTAGGTTTCATAGTCCAGAAGTTGTAGAGAGTAAGCTGTCATGATGTGTGGGTGTGTGTTGATAATAAAGTTTATCAATGAAGTTGTGATTATTAGTGCATCTTGTAATCTCTTCAATGATGCGTTTGTTTATTTACTTTCTTGTTCTGTCCGTGACTTTGATCATTACAAAAAAAAAAAAAACTCGTGACTAAAAGCGGTATTGATGGGAAACCCCATGATAACCCAAAGTGGATCTCTAATTGGATATTTGGTTAGTTTTTGCCACTAGAAAATTCTTGTGGTGGTGTAGGGAAAGGCGTAGGGAAAGACAAGAATATTTGTTGAGCCAATCCAGTGTGAAACTGATTATTTACAGTATTTACAAAGTCTGATCAAATGACTAACTTTGTAAAAAAAGAACTTTGAGCTCTTCGTAGGATAAAGTTGCAATTACTGATGTCACTCGACAAGCTAAATATTTTTTCGGACTCTTCAAAGCTTACAACATCAACCACGTTTCGATACAGGCCCGTTAGTCACAAAGGTCTCGTAAAGAAACTCCTATTTTACCATAAGTTCAGCACGCATGTGTCCATTTTTGCCACGTGTAAACAAATACTTACGGTATGCAACTAAAACAAGTTATTCATCATGCGCGCAACGGATAGGTTTTGGGACCATTTCTCCTTTCTGAACATAGTTCGCAAAATTTGCAAACATCTCATCTTAAAAGACATGCAATCTCGGTACAGGGCGCATTTACGCAACGACTCGCATTTGTATTCTCGCAGCTTTAATTAAATCGCGATGGCAAAGGTGTCGTTGCCATGGTAACAACGCTATCTGGATTAGCTAAATCCGACGTCGTTTGAGCAAATGTCTGCAGTCGTGTAATCCGTTACACTAATAAAGAATTCCCCCTGACGAAACAATTTTCCCATTCGCTTCTGAACTCACATTATTGACTGTATTCGTTGCGAGCCGGCAGCGCTAAAACCGTCTCCATGTTGGAATTTCAGATTATTTCTAATTTCTAGCTGAGAGAATGCTAAGGCGAATCATTGCGTAAATGCGCCCTCACATGTCCGTGCATCCCACGCATAAATAGCTTCTGCAACATTAGACAGGTGAGAGGAAATGTGAAAAAAGTTTTCGAACAGGTGGAAAAAATTCATAGGAAAAATGAATGAATTTGCAACATTTACGTGCAGTTGGATCACACAGGAAGCCAACATGGAGTCAAGCAGCTTTAAGTGGATTTGCCCTCAAACTAAATGTATCAGTTTTGTAGACACCTTCAGATTAGGTGTGTAATCGTCAAGGTATCGTTTATGCCGTCAGCCTGTTGCTTGATATAAACAAACAGAACATCTTTAACTGCCATTATTGGAAACCATTTTCAAATATGGCAGTTAAAGATGTTCTGTTTTGATCTTAGATTTATTGGCGGAGCGAGCGAAACGAGTCTGTTTGGTTGTGTGTTTGTCTGTTTTGGGAAACGATAACGTTCGCTAGTTTGTTCTGATTTGTTTGAAATTTCGCAGATAAACTTCCTACCTCCAATATTTGTGGAGACATTCGAGTACCGTTGAATGGATAAGCCATCATTGTACACCATTGCGATAGTTCTGTTAACTTTGTTAAGTGTGTAGAATGCAGAAAATTTGGAATAAAAAAAAAACACTGGCAAATTCACATGCTTTGAAACAACGCGGTCGCTTCTTTTATCATTACTGCAGCAGATCTCACGCGTAGTGGCAGAGTTATCCAGATGCGGTCGCAAATATGGGTGTCTGATTCGTTCGTTTGCTTCGCTGCTGTTACAGTGTCTTGCTTCGGTGTAGACCTTGTTGGCCTTCTGATTTGCGCTTTTAACCTTGTTTTTCCAATGGTGGCCCCCCCCCCCTCCCGCTACTTGAAAGTCAGTGGTGCCAGTGACTGAAAAGAAGAAATGCAAGAAAAGGACAATATTAGGGTTACCGTCCTTTAAACTGCTAAGATTTTCAGGATTTACATATGTTAGAGGAAATATAGCCAAACCGTTTCATACGCAGTAAAAGTAAAACAGCAAAATAAAATAGTTTACATCTGTTTCAACGAATGTTGAAAAACTTAGTCATACAGAAAAGCCAACATGGACGTATGTACCTTTACATGACATGTTTTGCAACTAAAAATAAATAACGAAATCAACTAAACTCTATGAAACCTGGATCGATGCCAATAGAGTGAGCACGGTGAACTACGGGGTAATTAACCTTTTTGGTTCGCAAAAAATACTTAAAGAAAAAGCTACGGTTTAGGGTGGGCAAAAGGTTAGAATGTATTGAGATGATCTTAGCAGTTTAAAGGACGGTAAACCCTAAAATTGCCCTTTTCTTGCATTTCTTAGTTTCATTTGTTGGCGCCGCAGACTTTCAAGAAGTGTGTGGGTGGGTGTGGAGGGGGGGGAGCACCATTGAAAAAACTATGGGGAAAAGTACAAACCAGAACGCCAACAAGCACAACGAAAAAGGTCAAAGAGCAAAATTTTCAGTGAAAGATGTAAATAGCACGATTTTTGCGAGCGCGCATTCATTGGACTAAAGAAAATAGGTATCTTACAGAAATCTAGTAATCA
Source organism: Lithobius niger (assembly GCA_023313725.1). Taxonomy (NCBI): domain Eukaryota; kingdom Metazoa; phylum Arthropoda; class Chilopoda; order Lithobiomorpha; family Lithobiidae; genus Lithobius; species Lithobius niger. The sequence goes on from JAHWFP010005699.1 coordinate 10,784, forward strand.
CTGTCCTTGCTGGGACCTTTGAATTACTATTGCAATCCTCAAAAAGCCTTTGTTTTAACGACTTTTGACTTGTTTTAAATGTTTTTCATCAACCTAAAGGGCATCCAAAAATCAAGGGGGGGGGGGATTTACTCCAAGTGCCGTAACGTGCGGACATCCTTGGTTTCATTCACTATACCATTATTTATCCTAGTGCTAATATGCGAGCCAGTTTACGCTAAACGAATTCTCGTGCTCAGTGAACGTTCTGAACCTTTTCCGTATAGCATCATTACTGCACCGAATAACAGTTGAAAAATTTCAAAAGTTTCAAAAATAGGACCCACTTTTTCGGAATCAGAATAGCATTTTGGATCCAGAAAAGTGGTCCCTATTTTCACTTTTTTTTCAAAACCTTAGAAAATATTTTTGACTTAAAAAATCCCCGGTGGAGAGTTTTTTATGGGCCACCCTGCATTTTAAAGCCAACTTCTCTACGTTAACAGTGTTAGTCGTGTAAAAGCATCCCACTTTTTTCTCTATGAGAACGCATGTTCCGTCTCACAGTTTAAAATCTTTTTGCAATAAAAGACATAACAATTTGTTTAGCTGGCCATTATTATTATTATTAGGCCTTTTCATTTATTTCCGAGTATAATTTTGTATTAATAGTTATTCAGGATTCATCTGATAGTTCCACATGCCACATACTTTTAAGGATCCCACAGTTTTACGGGCCCATAGGGTACCGCACGCCCCATCTTAACCCGTAAAACGGTAGTTGCCACTCTTGCCAGCGCTGGCCCAAATATGCTTTAAACAATGCTTTAACAATGATAAAAACAATAATATCTTTTCCGGCGGAAAAAGAAAAAGAATTTATCGGAAGAAACAATCCAGAAGCAATGGTGTAACAATAATGCTGCAAACAACAATGTCTTTATAAACATGTATTGTAGTTGGTTTTATGAAGTCACGTAATCGGGCTTTGAAAAAAACGAAAAAAATTTTCTGTCTCCTCCCGGGTTACAGGGCTTTGAAAGACACAAAAAAATGCGCAGTCGGATTCATAGCGGGAAAAAAAAACTAGGCCACAGGACGTGAAAGACACCGTCTGCTCCCGGGTAACGGAAATGAGTGAAGGGTGGTGGAATGAATCGCAGGATACATGGATTCAGTGAGCGAAGCAACCTTAGCGAAATTACCCATTTCAGAACCTGCATTATTTAAATAACACATTTCACTGTTATGGGGCAGCTGTACTCCTACATTTGCCCGTCTTCATATAGGTTGTGCAGAAATGTCTTCTCCATCTGGCATTGTACTTGGTTTCATGAAGTCACATAATCGGGCTTGAGTGAAAAACCAAAAAAATATGTCTGACCCCGGGTTACAGGGCTTTCAAAGACACAAAAACTGCGCCGTCGAATTCAGTGCGAAAAAAAAACCTACAAGACATGAAAGACACCGACTGCTCCCAGGTAACGGAAATTAATGAAGGATGGTGAAATGAATCACAAGATAACATGCATTGAGTGAGCGAAGCAATCTTACCGCAATTACCCATCTTCAAGAACCTGCATTATTTAAATTACAAATTTCACTGTTATGGGGCAGTTGTACGCCTGTTGCCCGTCTTCATGACTGAGAACCCCTAGGTGAGAGCTCTTGTACGCAGCGGCTGGTGACTTTGACTTCATTGTACTCTCAAGCACAGCACGGCAGCCAACAAAAGTAAAGCAATCAAAACCCCAGCGATTTCATGTCAAATTTTGGAATTGTGTAGCTTATTAACGTCTTTGTTTTTAATTTCTTAGTATTTTTATTGTAATTTATTTTAAATAGTGAAAGGGTAATGTCCGACATTTTCGTTAAACTTATGTCCACATGTACATACAAACGACAATTTTACTTTTGTTGTTCTTTGGCTTTGCTTTGTTATTATATAGGTTAAGATGCCTACTTCCATGTTGGCTTTCTTGCATGACTCTGTTTTGCAACATTAGTTCTACCGTATGTAGATGTTGCAAACGCTTTTGTTTTCCTATCATATTTTTCCCCCACGTACGAGAGGGTTAAGCTACATTCACTCAAACGTATGTAAATGTTTCAAAAGCTATATATACACGTGGGAGGCACTAAAGTAGGAAAATGGCGTGTCCCATTAAGTTAGATTAGGTTAGGTCAGTTGCCTCCGCCTGAACTTCACCAGACAGGCTACGAATTTCATGCGAGGCGCGGGGGAGGGGCGGGGGGCACTGAGGCCCACACTCTGGGCTTCAAACCGCAAAAAAAAAATGGTGTAGGTATGATCGAACTAAATTGAACGAAGCATTTTGCTGCCACCTACGTCCCTTACGACGACTTTAGCATGAGTAAGACATAGGGATGCACAGAAAATTCCTAATGTTTGACCGGCTGCCATTTTGGATGGGCTCATTGTATCGAAGCTATTGTTGCGGCAATTTACTCGCCTAGTGAAGACATTTTAAATAAGGTATTCCTTTACCCCCCCCCCCATTCCATTAAAATTTCTAAGTCGGGGCCCCTGGGGCTCCCCAAGGGGGGCTGGCGTAATGCTGGTTGTACGAAAAGGTAGATCCTTTAACCAAACTTACATTGACTAAATTTCACTATTTTCTTTCAACCTCTTGAAAAGTTGTGAGGGTGTTCTCGGACTTTTGACACACCCTGTATGACATAGGCCCTAACATACCTCTCGTGCATAAACACACCCACTTTCCTTTCATGTGTCCTGCACGTTTGGATTTTGGAAGTGCCGTGTCTTTCAAGTAGTTCTATTTTTTCCAAACATTTTAAAGTATTTTTGTGCCATCCCTCACCCACACACGAGCGTCTGCTATTGTCGGGTTGCAGTTGGCATATGTCATTTATTTGCACTTCTTTTCATTTCAAAACAGTAGATTTTAGGCGTTTAGCAAATAATTTGAACCAAATTTTTATAAAACAAATGTTGGCTAATATGCAATATTACGTACAATATTTTCAGTGACTTCATTTCATATTAATTTACAAAAAAGAAGACAAGAAAACGATTAGTAATTTTCAAACAAGGCTTCATTCAGTACGTCTGTCCGTCATAACGAACATTAATAACGCATTAGTTATTGTAAGCACGTACGAAAACAACGCTCCAGGGCCACAACTATATATTTCTTGGGGCCCGACACCAACCATAAAAAAGGGTTCTGCTTTTCCAAAAATTAGCCCTAAAAGCTGGAAATTAGGCCTAAAAGTCTTGACACCATGTTGCATAAATGAATAGGCCTACTCTCGAATGAAATTCTCCATTAATTTCTGCTTACGAAATTAAAATGGAAGGTAAAAATTAGACGTAAAAGCTAGCAAATACACCTAAAATCTAAAACTAGGCCTGAAAGCTAACATTTTTTAACCGACATTTGTGAAGGTTACTACCCTTAGATTACATAATAGATGTATATAATAAAGATTACTGTTGCAGTGCATGGTAGATATTTGCGGCTCAACATTTGGAAAGTGGCAGAAGTGTACTGGTTGCGACCGGGTGGTCGCTGCAGCTGCTTGTTATGTTGACCCTACTGTTCGTGAGCCTCCTCTCCCGTCAGTACGGGGACCGGAGCGGGTTCCCTTCTGCCCTCCACTCAATAGCACGAGTGGCTAATTCTTTAATTCTTTGTTTTTTTCAAACGCCACAATACGGTTTACTTTCGTATCATTACGATTTTACGTTACCATTGACAGCATATTAGTGGAGCAATATTTCTAAAGAGTAATGGACCAGAGTTGGATCGGGTCACCGGGTCATTCGGATCAAGTTTTAGGCC
>JAHWFP010005700.1:11517-34140 GCA_023313725.1 Lithobius niger
GAGGCAGAGGGAATTTTCCAGAATTATTTCATCTTTCAGTCGGAGGAAATATTTTATTGAAAAGCAACGAATTCCCGATTTCTCACTCTGCCTTAATATAAAAAAAATAATAATAATAAAACAATTTGTTGCAGGAGCAACGGGAAGGCAAGGATCGGTGTGATCACTAACTGCCAATCCAACTAAAAATACAAATAAAATATGTGGCTGGTTGCGAGACCACAGGGGAATGTTGTGAGAAATTAGCAGAGTGCTAAAAACGTCGTAAAAATTTAGTTAAATTAAGTTGATTCAAATGACGACGAAAGGCAGTCACACTCGTCGAGGTAACAATTGCTTCTGGGAGCGAGTTCCAAGCCCCAATAACTCGCACCGAAAAGAAGTGTCGTCTGCACTCCAAACGGAATTTGGGAATTTGCAATTTGAAAGAGTGACCTCTAGTTCGTCCCTCCACATTCAGGTCGAAGAATGGCAAATTAGCTCGAACTAATCCATGCAGAATTTTAAATGCCAAAATTAGATCTGACTTAAGTCGCCGCAGTTCAAGTGATTCGAGTTTTAGGTGCTGAGTTCTCTCAGTGTAAGTAAGATTGCGCATTCCAGGCAGCGATTTTGTAAATTTCCGTTGAACTGCTTCAACCCGCTCAATGTCGCCCAACAGAGCAGGCGACCAAACTTGGCTGGCATACTCCAAGATTGGTCTGACAAAAGCCTTGTAGGCCCACACCCTGACTTCCCGGCTACTGCAAGAAAAGCATCGGTTCACCACTGCTAAACGGCAATAGGCTGCTGCAGTAATTTTGCGGCAGTGCAGACTAAATTTTAAATATGCAGTCAAGGTCAACTTAAAGAAACCGAAATACTAAAGGAGAGTTGAAGGGATTAAGCTAGATCAAACCATGCTTTCTCAGATAAGGTCACCCCACCTTTAGCCGTAAGTTAGTCGGACAGTCGGTTGATATGTTAAATAATAGTCGGATTGTCGGAAATATTTAGTTCCATTTTTTAAATTGTACACAAAAATCTGTAAAGAAAATTTGCAAGAAAGGCTAACTTTGGCGGTGTAATTTCTCTGACCCACACGTGATGAAATATTGCCGACTTTTGCAGACTTGGTAAAAGTTGGCGGGGGGGGGGGCATTTTGCCCCCTCCCCCCCTCGCTACGGCCCTGTGTAAAAACGTACGTTTATAGAATAAGGGAGCATATTACGTTAGCATGAAATTGGCCATTTTCAACCCCCTCTCCCCTAGTTATCAATTGCCTAACCCCCTCGACGTTTATCCCCAATTGACGTTTTTTTTTTGTTTGGCTATATTTTGGGTGTATTCCTGGGCGCCTGATGCTTACGTCACCAACTTTCCACCCAACCCCCCCCCCCCCCCCACGTCACCAGTCGTCATCAAGAGACGAATTCTCCTCCCCCCCCCCTCTCTTGATGACGTAATACTTGAACATTCCCTAAGCAACACACATTCGCTGGGCAAGGTATTAAGATTAATGAAACACCAGCAAGGCCCGTTTTAATGGTTCCTTGCTGGTGTTTCGCTAATCTTACTACGTTTATGGAAGCCTACGTTTACATCAGCATTTTGCGAATTAATAACACTGGCTATAAATTAGGCGATTCCGTCGCGAAACAAGTGTTTGATTAAGTGCTTCCTAGTCAAAAATCCCTAATCCGTTTCCCCTTTTTACCAGCAGTGGGTTAGACCAGATAATCCGCTAAGCCTAAATCCCGTCAGACTGGATGGACTAGCCATTAATTCTTCCTGCCTGTTTGCGCATGCGTGCCACGCCCGGGCTCAGACGCTTTCCCTGCCCTTAGCAACATTTTATCTCGGGATGAGAATCCGTTGCCAAGCAACGTTCATCCCGGCGGAACCGGGAATCGAGCTGTGACGTCATCCAAATGGGCAGAGCCGCAGCCAGAGGCACTTCCTATTTTTCCTTCTTCCCATCTTCGTGGATGCTCCCTTTCAAAGCTTAAAGGCGAAGAATGGATTTGCAAAGAAATAAGTCGTCATACCAAAATTTAATACGTCTTAATCAGAAACGGGGTGGGAGGGGGGGGGGGGGGCTGAGGGTTAACAGAAAACCTAAGCTTATATCTGTGATCTTAAGAATTAGTGGAATAGTAGCGTATCAATGAAAATTAATCCGTGTTTTAAGAAATGTTACCTACATTATAATAGGCTACAGACGGAAGTAGACGAGGAGCAGGAAGTAGCGTTAAGTGTGTGACGTCACACGTGTGTTGACGATCTGCTAATAGCCGCTTCAAGCGTGCTACCGTAGAGACACTGCAAAACTAGAAAACAAGGATTTTGGCTGTGATTGATGAAAACTACAGTGGCGTGACTAAATTTCTTTTCTGGAGGGTTAGTACCCGCTTTTTACACCTTCTGCCAGAAAATTTACGACCACTTCAACTTTATTGCACCATTATTTTCTTGCCTAACGTAATGTATGGCTTCATAAAAAAAAGTTTGAAGAAAAGAGCGACTAAATAATTTTTTTTCGAAGGATTTTTGTTTAAAGGGGAGTCGCTAATAATAGGCTTACACAGCTTATTGAATTGCTGTCTCAGGGTCTGGATCCTAAACATATTTTGCTTTGACGATATCATTCATTTTTTTTTTTTTACGTTTGACTAGCACTGGGGTTTCGTTTTTTGTTTTTTTTTTTTTTTAATGGTATTATTGTCTATGTTTTGTGTTTTAATACTTTAAACAATTTATAAACAGATTAAAACCGGTCTTATTTTGCTTTCCGTCTCCAAGTTTGTCATTTAACACTAAATTTTCAAACACGGTAGGCCTCTCACCCAGCAATCTCAAGTGCACCTTCAGGGTTTCTTTTTACACAGGGACGGCTGAAAAAAAGAACACGCCAACGCAACGCTTTCCTTGCTTACGTTTGACGTCGCTTGGGGGTCGTCACATTTTCATTAAAGGTCTTGTCAGCGCTGCTGTGTAATTAGAACCGACGCTTGCAGATTCGACGCTTGTGGGTAGAGAACTTAGGTTAATGACCTGTCGGCCAAGATGATCGTGGGACTTGAAAAAGATGCCTTAATTCCTCCCGTCAAAAATTTCTAAATAGTTAACAGAGAAGAGTACCCGAAAATGGAATGGCCTTTAGGACAGGCTTGCTTGAACGTTTATTCAACGTGACCCCATTTTTAACGTGATTATTCAACGTGACCCCACACATAGTCTAGAACATCTGCAAAATTGTTGAAAGTCTATAAAAGTTGTAGTTTTTCGGCGGTTATAAAGTAGAAGATTTGAAAGATTGTGCTGTCGTTTATCTGTATCTGAAACAAAACCCGCAAGGGTGAAAGAACCCGCCAAGTTAGTTTCAGCCAATCAAAGTAGTGATATCAGAACAAAAAAGGCTGCCACCAAGTTGCTATATTAGTTGCCAAGCTAATTCCACTGAGTATTAGATCAAAGGTTAATCAAAAACCTGACCATTGATACAATCCGTAGTCAAGTTTTTGAGTTAACGTCTGGAGTAATAGTCGGTGGCCGGTCTACTTCTGTCTTCGCTACGTAAGGTTTACAATTGGGGTTTCCTTCAGAGTCACAATACGTTACCTTCTGAACTCGTAAGTAAATTAACGGAACAAAAACGGCTTCGTCATATAGAAAAAAAGCTAATGCTAGAGCTCGTATCCTCATGGAACGTACAGCTTTGAAGGTAAAACACAAATACAAAACTGATCAAAGTTCACCCGAACGAAACAAACTATGATTTGAACTCCAATTCCAGGGAGCAAGTATTGTATTTACTCACTCGTATTGTCAGAAAGTGGATGCAGTTTGTGTTTCTGTATATTTCCACTACAATTTGCCTCTTTATAAATCCACCGTTTGTTGGAGGGAATGAAACAGAACACCCGTCATTCCTCTGAGGATGAATCGGAATGATTTTGAGGAGAGGATGAAATGGGAAAGGATGAAGCGGGACGTCAACCTATGCTTGCTTCATTCGAAGTCCCCGGGGCCTTTTCACAAAGCTCAAATGCGCGTTTGAACTTAGTTTTTTTCCCCCTTCGCTTAGTGGGCCAAAGGGCGTTTATTCGAGATCCGGCGCTCTTTCAAGGTTCGGCGCCGAGTTAAGGATATACGGCGAGGCCTCTTTCACTCGCTTTGCTACGTGTGATCAGTCATTACGATAACAATGGCTTGTGACGACTGGCTTCGTACGTCCTACGAAAAAGCATTACGTTAAGATACATCTGTCACCTATACAAAAACCAACCTACCTTCCTGAGATCTGATACGTCTTCGTGGCGAAAACTTCGCATATACTGTTTTCTGCCTGCGTAAACTCATCTATTTTAGCAAATCTCCGCCTCGTGTATTGCAGGAAAGCACAGGCGGAGTTTTGTGATTTACTTAACTTAGTAGGGACGACTGACATTGACATCTTCTGCTTCATCCCTTTACGCTTTATTATCCTTAAAAAATATTATACACACCAGCATTAAGTTAAAACGAAGTTAACGATCCGGTTAAAACACTGCCCTTGTGAAAATACAAGAAACACGAATCTGAGAACGAAACAAAAGATAACTGCACCGACCGGGATTCAAACCCAGCATTTACCGCATGCCAGGCCGAGCTCTCTAACCACTGTGCTACCGGGGTGGACCGTGTTTACACGTTCCAGTCGAACTTAGAAGCTGCTCAACTTTCCATCGGTGACCTAAGGGTTACAAACATAATGTGCATTGTGCAAGGACGGAGAAAAACTTGCTCTCTGATCCCAGTACCACAATTTAATGAAGACGGCTTAGATTATTACCCCGCTTACGTTTACTGTAACCCTGGATTCGAGTCTTAGTCGAGGCAGTTGTCTTTTCTTGCTTTCTTAGATTTGTGTGTCTTACATTACGACAAGGCCAGTCTTTAACGCGAACTGTTTTCTTCTCTTACCCTATACCTTCTTGTGAGTTGTTGATAACTTCACTCGTTAACTGAAAACCTGCCCCACGATTAGGGCGGTGCGGCGATGGGGAAAGGTAGCCTCATGGTCAGCAAGACTGTCTCATTTGCAAGAGGTCCTTGGCTCGAACGTGACCTCAGCCACCACAAGTAATTTCGGGAAGAGAAGGGCCTCGTGATGCCTCGTGCTCATGTCGATTGTGCCATGTAGAAAGATCCTAGACATTTACGATTGAAACTACCAAGCAAAATTGCCCCTTTCGCCTTCTGGTGCCATGGCCTCGGCTTGGAGAGCGACATACTTCCAGAGTGTAGTGCGGCAGTGAGTTTCATTGGAGTGCAGTTTCGCTTTCGATTTCGAGATCACTTTCGATTTGGAGGCAGTGACGAACTGTGCAAAAACTCTAGTTTGAAAGTGCCTACAATCGTGCTATAGTACTCCAAGCATAAATATTATTTTACGCAAGATTTTTACCATACGGTCTAAGAACTCTATAAAGTGTAAAATCGGTTTTACATCACTTTTCGTACAGCACGATCGGTACTTTAATAGTAGCCGCCATCTTGCGTGCTTGTTCGATTCGTCTGCTGCGAAATGGCGATACGCTGTCCTTAGTTCATGGTGCGATACAGGCTGAGCGTATTTCTAGCTTACTTTGTTTTTATTACCGTAGTTAGTTTACTGGTTTGCTCTATGTATGAAGCGTTTAGTTAATTCTGGTGCAGAAAAAAACACGACTTAAGGATATAAAACATTGGTTTCCGTGAATGCATGACGCTTTTAGTTAAGTTCTAGTAGCAGGAAAAAATCGATCTAAAATTCTTTAAAGTCAGAAATCGTTAATTTAATTCAGAAATCATTAACGTGGAAAAATTGTGAATTACACGATGTATGACCTTAGACTGTTTAAGGGCCGTAGCTCTGCCAGGGCTGTTATCAAGGACCACGCTAGTGGTCCGTCTGCCGAGTTCAATTGTCACACTTTATTGTAAGAAAGTCATTGGTCAATTCAAGCATTGTTGCATGGCGTGTACTAGCTTTGGTGGTTTAACAGAAACCAGAGCTAAGAATATTTCACGATGGTGAGGATAAATACCTATGCGGCGAAGCAGCTTGAAAGTTGATGAAAGTGGTTAATCTTTATGACTTGACAAGCGATATTTGTATTTGAATCAAGTACATAAACAGTTTCAATGCAATAAAAGTGCGTGAAGATCGTTAATTTCAACTTTCTACTGTATACTGGCTACTGACGAATTTCGCTCATATAAAATAATTTATGCGACAAATACGAATGAAATTCGGTACTCAAGACACTGTTAACTCCAATATGTGCCTTTTATGGTTAAGTAAAAGGAGCCAGTGGAGGATGTGGCCATAGCGATTAAGAAGCTATGCAAGTGATCTGGGGCGAACTGGGTAGCCGGTTCGAATCTGGGTCATGCCATTCCGACGAAACGTAAGTGCATAAAGGTGGCTTACTGAACTACGTTATTTCTAGTGTATGATTTTCGCTGTTGGCTTATTTCCTTAGACGTTTGGGGATGCAGAAACTAAAAAGATTGCAATGATTTGTATTTCTTTTCTCACGTATGTTGGGAAAACACCACATGTGAACAAAATAATTAGCACCATGCAGACTGAATACCAGAAATAATCAGCAACACGAACATTGTCGATACAATGGCTGTGCTACTGATTGTTGATGGTGGACGGGCGTTGCCTGATATTTCCTCTAGGTTTATCTGCGAGCTTGTAGTTATATCGGTTGCTTTGGATGTAGCATCGGTTCTACAGTTGCTGTCATATGCGATCTATAATGATTCTCCATCTTGTTTGTCTGTTTTGCGGCGCTCCATTGAAGCCTTGGATGTCAGTGATCCTGTTGTTTGCGAGTTTTGTTGGAAGCTGTGATTGGATACTCAGAAGTCGGATGTTAGGGTTGCCTGGGTTCACGGGCACTTAGCAGCCATGGGAATGAAGAAGCTGATACCATTGCAAAGGGTGTCGCGTTCTCCTATGAGAACTGCGTGTCTTTGGTGTGTTCGGCCCGGTCTGCCCTTTGCGTTTGGTTGCAGGGATTATGGAATACCCAAGTAGCATTGATTTGTTGGCCAACAATTGGCCCAACATAGTATTGCCTATGGTTAATTGTTGGGCCATCGTTTCCACCCAACGGTCGGCCCAACCTTATTTTGTCTCGTTGGCCAATGTTTTAGCCAACGTATAGGCTCAACGTTGGGGCGGTGTTTGTAACCCAACCCTGCTGACGTTACTTAGCCAACGCTAGGCCAACGATGTCAACTCCGTCCTGCCAACGTTGGGGCACCATTGTTAAATTAACAAACAAAAATTTCTCTGAAAAAAAAAAACATGAACCCGGCACCGCTTGCGCTTGAATCAGAGACGTTATCCACTACACCACCAGAACCGGATGTGGTTCTGACGTTAGACTATGCATATAAAGCCAAAAATGCAGGGAGAATGTTTCATTGTAAAATTTTAATCAAGTTTTAAGCCTGTAGAAAATAAATAAAAGTAAATGATGTAATTTGATGGCCTATAGAAGAAATGCAAACAATTTAGTGCAGTACACGGAAATAAGATTTTATAATCACACGAAAGAAAATCCAGTTTGAGCGTGCGGTGTATCCATATCATTATTGCTCAGCATTATTGACAATCTTATAGACTCGTAGTAACGCTACTTATGGTTAAATAATCCATTAAATAATTAATTACGTTAACATTTACGTTAAATAATTGTTTCTAAACATTTAGACTTTAGTTGCAGTTCAAAGAAAATACGTTGGCCCAACGAAGTACGGCCAACCCATCGAAAGAGCAGAAAATGAAATACATTGGCTCAGCGAAGAACGGCCAACATACTGGTGAAACAAAATTAGAAATACGTTGACCCAGTTAAGGATGGCCAGCATACTGGTACAGCAGATGAAGTAATACGTTGGTCCAACAAACTACAGCCAACATATTGAAGGAGCAGCAAAAGAAATACATTGGCCCAACGAAGGACTGCCAACATGTTGGTAGAGCAGATAATAAATATCTTCTCCCAAAAAAGGACCGCCAACGTATTGGTGAAGTCACGACCAACACATTGATAGAGTATATAATTACGTATATTGGCCCAATCAAGGATTGCCAACGAGTTGGTGAGCCCATAAAGAATTACGTTGGCCCAGATAAGGCCTTCCAACATGTTGGAAAGGTAGCAAAGAGCTACGTTGGCCCAAGGAAGGGATGCCTACTTGTTTGGCACTCAATGATAGGCCCTACAGTGGGCCATGTGACTGCCTCGAAGATGCAGACGAACCAACATTGCGCCAACACCGGACCAACATGGTTAAACCCTTTCCACAAAATAATTTTTTTGGATGGTTAAACCATTGCCAACGTAATCAATGGTTAGCCAACGTTGGGCCAATCATCTAATGTTACTTGGGTAAGGACTGGAGGGCAGAAGGGACGGGTCGTAACCTGCATCCAACTTGTGCCATTAGGTCGGGTTTGGATCATATTCCAGTTTGGATGGCACGCCGATGCCGACTTTTGCGGCTTTGGACTGGCCATTCCTTCCGCGATATTTAGTCCGGCGAGTTTTAGTCCGGTTACCATGTTGGATTCTAGCAGCGGAAGCAGCTTAGCCCATGGACAGCACGCAGGATTCTTTCCTGGTCCCACTTCGCGCTGACCAGCGTGGAAAAGTTAGCGTCTGCATACTGTAGGGCGCTTTTGTGAGGCGACGGGAGTATGTCTGTGAGGTATGGTTTGTCCGTGCTTCTGACCTGATATCTACGTAGTTCCTTGGTTAGTGAATAGTGAAGGTGTTTGTTGAATCTGGGGCATTGGCTACGGTCCATGTGGGTCTCGTTTTGTGGTTTGTTTCTGTGACACTGTAATTAGCTGTAGTTATAGGGCGTACTATAGGGCGTAATATAAGGCTTCGGGCCAAGGCCCTGCAATAAAATAATAGTAATAAACAATTTATTCCCAAATGGAAATAGGAACCAGAGGGACACAAGTGTCACTGACAATGGTCCTAAATAAATACAATACAATAAAGTTAAACATTGTGCAGCAACTGCAGCCATGTCTTAAAAACAAATTAAACACAATATACAGAAACAATACATCACAATATACTAAATTACGACGAACAAGAAAAGAAAAGAGATCGCAGGTCCGGAGTCGCTGTTTCAAAGTTGGAAGGGCCATGACAACAGCCTCGGGCAGAGCGTTCCAGCATGACACTACACGCTTAGCAAAAAAGCCCTGCCAGGAACCAACTTAAGGGGGTATCCCCTTGTGCGATCAGAAGCCCGTAGTTCGAAAAACTTGGTGAGTTTATCCCACTCTTGCCCCTTATCAGCTCATAGGTAAGGTGCATATCTGCCCTAAGTCTGCAAAGTTCACGAGATTCTAATTTAAGAACTTTAAGCCTGTCTTAGTACGGTATGTGATAAAGGCCCTTAAGTGGTTTGGTAAATCTACGTTGTACTGACTCGAACAGATAAAATCGAACAAAACCCACAAGGGCGAAAGAACCCGTCAAGTTTCAGCCAATCAAAGTAGTGATATCAAAGTGAAAACGGCTGGCAACAATGGTCAAAAAATCCGCAACAATGGTAAAAAAATCCGCAACAATGGTAAAAAAATCCGCAACAATGGTCAAGTTTTTCATTTTACGTTTGAAGTAACAGTCGGTGGGATTAGCTCGGTTGTAGCAACTTGGTGGCAGCCTTTTTCTTGTGATATCATCAGAGGGACTTGTCTTGTCACTCGCGCGCTGCATGGACAGAGTACTATACATATAATCAAGAATTTATAGGGTTGGTAGGAGAATTTGTGACCGAGACCCATACTGAAACGACTTGGATACATTCACATTAGTTACGTCTTAGTTTATAGAGGGCGCCATGTGTTTTATGTGAGAATTTCTACTCAATTTTTAGCCTAAAATTAAACTAAACGAAACTAGCTTATATTTAATTATTATTTAGCCTAGCTTAGTTGTAATTTAGTTTACTTTAGATTTGGGCTGAAAAATGAGCAAAAATTGCCAGATAGAACACGTGGCGCCCTCTGAAAACTCGGACTGAACTAATGGGGATGAATCTAACGTGTTTCAATAGGAACTTTTTAGAGTTACAAATTCTCCTCCCAAACCCTGTAAATTCTTGATATAATAAATGGGTAAAACCAGCCAGAAGTCATTTCGTAGAACAATCCATACCTGTATTGAGCATTATTTAATTTTACGCTTACGAGCTATTATCATCACCGGAAGCCGCGCTGAACGTCTTTATTGATAACTTGTCTCACGTTCGATGTACTATTACGCACACTAAGTCAAACAAACTAATGCACTTAGCCCACAGCTCAGCCACCACAGCTGAAGGAGAAGGAGGGAGGGGCGAAGCCCATTCGGTCATAGTTTAACATCCGTCTCTTTTACGAAGCGCACAACCCTCCGCAGCAGACACATTGTGCCCCTAGAGCAGGACAGGAGGCTGGCAATTGTCTGCTGAACTGGCAGGCCTGCACATAACGCTCTGGGTTGCTTCTCATAAATTTTGCACTAGAATGTAAGACAGGTTAACAATAAAGACGTTCAGCGCGAGTTCCAGTGATTATAATAGTAAATAATAATTTTAAAAATAGGATTGTTCTACTACGATATGACTTCTGGCTGGTTTGACTCCTTTCATTATATGTATAGTACTCTGTATCCATGTGGCGCATGAGTGACGAGACGAAGAGTCCCTGTGGACATCACTACTTAGATTGGCTGAAACTTGGTGGGTTCTTTCACCCTTGCGGGTTTTGTTTCATATAGAGCAGCGTCATGTGACGTCTTATTGGCTACGAGACACCATTTGGAGGTAATAGCTACAAGGTGCACTACATTAAAATTTAACGGAAAACAACGGCACTTCTAGTCAAGACAGTGCTTTGAGAGCGGCTTTCTTAGGCTTAAAAGAACGTTGTTTTCTCCAACAACAAAAATCGCGCGTTATAGGCTTAAGAAATCCAGTCTAATAGCATTGGCTTCAATAAGACGATCTTCTTTTCTCCCTCCAGTGCTCCTTGCAGCTAACCCAGTTACTGGCTCCACCATAGACTTGTACACAATAATACTACATCGTGTCACTGCCCTATAGGCGATTTACGGCAAATTTACGTCAGTGGTGTTTACGAAGCAGTCCTTAGGAACCAGGCAAGCCATACTAGGCAAAATATACGAAGTAATTTTTCCCTACGAAACCCATACATCAGAAAATCGTTTGTAGAACTTCTAGCGTCCTGTAGGTGCGATTTGTTGTACTAGTAATTCTTTGCTTAGCATTTTTATGTAGACGGTTTCAACAGTCTCATGTCTCGCCTAAATGCATTATACTCTTGCTGCATTGCTAATACCATCCACCCAAACGACTGTTGAACATCGTTATTATTAACACAACAAACCTTGTCTTTTGTTTCAGGTTATCGGGTCACCTGGTGCTGTTTGTGTCCACTATAATGTTGGCCGTTACAATGGCCATCATCCCGTTGTGCAACGTAGTGGGTCTTCTAGCTCTTGTCCTTGCCATCATGGGATACTTCATGGGTACCATCGACACCGTCGCCAACGTGGCCATGATTCGATTATACACCAAGGATGTATCGCCCTTTTTACAGGTAGGCTAAGTCATATTCTCATTGAAAATTCGAGAATTATTCGTTTAGTTGATCAGAAGGGAATCCGTTGAGGAGCGAACCGACCTGTGAAAACTTGGGATGGCGAAACCAGTTTTGTGATTGCTCCGCGCGTTTTCAATCCCTTTCCCCTTTTTCCCTAATTCTCCTTCTCATCGGCCCCCAAAAACACTGCGTGAATCGGAAGTGAGGTCACATTCGACTTCATGCAAACAAAAAGTAAAGGACAACATGGTGAATACTAAACTCGCTTGTTACTTCTCGCCTTTAGGGCGCGTTTATACACCGTCCCCTTTGTATTCTCGCAGCTAGAAGCTAGAAATCGCCTGATAATGTGCGTTCAGACGCGACTGGAAAACTGCTACGTCAGGAGGAATTTACAGCTTTTTTACGTTGGTAAAAATGGACGAAAGCCAAAAAAAAAAAAAAAAACCAACGTAAAAAAAGCTGTATTTTACTGTCAAGGATTATGTTATAAGGACGGTTGCAGACGGACCACGAAACGCGCCACAATCGCAGACACAGTCTTTGGCGTTTGTGGCATGTTTGTGGCATAAAAATCGCGATCAGTGGCTGATTAGGTAAAAAGCATGGGAATATACTTGGGCTTTCACACACAGTGGCGCCCTTTTACGTCTGTTAGTAGCTCGTCTCCAAATCGCCTGCAAGCGCCCCATACTCGGCACTTTCGGTGTCACGTTGCGATTTCAGTGCCAGCCAACCTGTTAAGTGATCGGTTGGCTCGTTCAGCTAAGGGCAAAAAAAAAAAAAACTTTGTTTTACAGGAGCGCTCACGTCTCCAAAAGTCGTGCGCGTGAATTTTTATTTATGAATTTGCTTCCCTTTCGAAACAAACAGGGTGCACGAGATATACCAACAATAGACAGAAACATCTATCCGTTGTGCAAATCGGAATGCGTTTATTGGGGCCAAGACACTACGTCATGCGCCCGCTCTAAGCCCAATACAGATTTTAAAAAAAAAACCAAAACAACAAGACAAGCTTGTGATATTGACAATAGTTTATCAAAGCCAATCAGAAAAAAAGAACTTGATTTGCACAGAAAGAGAAAATGTAGGGGTAATTATCTAGATTAGGGGCAGCACGCCAAATCACTTAATTTTTGTACTAACCGACGCTACTCTTCATCCTAACACCATTTCGCATCACAAAATCCGGGGGAAACGTCTATATACTTCTCAAAAAAATTATTTAAAAGACGTAAATGCTAGTTACAGACACGCTAAAGCTACGGCGGTGGCAGCCATACTGTGAGGTGTTTGATTCGGGAAGCAAGGTAGCCGGAAAACCCGATTTTCACAACAACAAACGTTGCGGAAACTTTTCTTTCGTTGTTTTGTTATTGCCATTTTCGTGTGGTTTTGTTGTTATTGTCAGTTAGGTTAGTTAGGTTAGGCTAGGTTAGGTAGGTTAGGTTGGTTAGGTTACCGTAAAATTTTAGTGAGGTGCAAATCGGGTTTTCTGGCTACCTTTCTTCCCTCACAATATGGCTGTCGCCGCCGCTGCTTTAACCCGTATGTGACTAGCATTTTCCGTCTTTTGAAATTTTTTTTTACAACCTTACACCCTTTTCCCCCGGGTTTTATGATGCGAAATGGTGTTAGGATGAAGAGTAGCGTCGGTTAGTACAAAAATTAAGTGTTTTGGCGTGGTGCCCTAATCTAGATAATTACCAATGTAGGCTAGTTTTTTGCATGATATTACTGGTTTCGTATCATTGGTTGTATTAAGGTTACATTTATGTCACATGGAAGTACAGAATATTTCGATGTTGTATAAGTTTATACATTTATTGGACGTGGTTGTTGATGGTTTGTTCCTGCTGTGGGTTGGTTGTGGACTATTGGTTGAGCTTGCATTCCTGGTTGGAGTGCCATTTTGTTTGCTACAAGGAATAGTAAATTTATGTTTATGCTTTATCGTGGAGAATCGTGGAGGGAGTGGGAGAAATCGGATTTGCTGTTCCAAAAGTTGTACATGTTGTTGTTTGAAGGAAATCTATTTTAAATAATGCATCGTTTTCAGTTGTGCCCCGTGGTAAAAGTTTGGTTTGGGTGAACTGTATCAGGTTTATTGTGTTTATAAAAATGGATATTGGGAAGTGGTTTGGGACACACGCTAGTATGACACCCGCCAAGATTCAACGATAACATTAATGTCCGTCCTCTCTAGATAAAATACATATGAGCATGGCGACACTTGTGCCATTTAGAGCTAAGGCAGTTTGGCTGTTTTCACGAATCTAAGGAAAAATAGCAACGCGACAGAAAAAGTTGAAATTTAGTTTGATCGGAAGAGTTTCGTCGTCTGACACCATAAAAGTCACCAACAGAAAGTTACACAGACAGTTTCAAAATGTAGTGTTGAATTTCCGGTTCAGGCTCGTACGGCTACTTTGTCTTCCTTCTGTAATAATAGGCGTCTTTAAGCATTCTTAAATTCGAACAAGGTAAACCATTCCAAGAAATACACAGGTACAACAGAATGAATGGACCAGGTACAACAGAATGAATTGTAACATCTCCAATCGAAATGAAACATGAATGAGCTAATAGAGTAATTTAAGGAGTTTGCACGTGGGAGTTTAATTGACCCGTTTTAGGGTCACTCACCACGTTTTTAACTCTTTTACCCAAACGTTGCAGACCACTGGAGTAAATTTGAAAGATGTAGTGAATCATTCATTAAACAATACCATCCCAAAGGACAACGAAGATCTGTTAATACCTTTTAATTTTTTTTATATTTAACAATTTCGATAGTACCGTACCCACCAAGAGGCATTGCTCGTGTGTAGTGGAGGTTTTTAACAAAAAATATTATTAAAGGAAAACTTAACAGAGTTTGAAACTTTTTTTTTTTGTTTGTTGTTGTTGTTGTTTTCGTAGACATCAATCAACACGAAAAAATGACAAAAAAAAGAGCAATTTCAAACTGAAATTGCAAAACTAGAATTTCAGCAAAAATCACAAACTTGGATCGGTTAACAACCAGGCTTTCGTTTTCTTTTTTATATTCCAATTTTATCTTAAGTCTCACAAATTAGTAAAAATTGACTACAAAACCTTTAGGATGTGGAAGCAGTCCTGCTTCTCCCTCTCCCCGGTGCGCTATTGACCGAACGAAAACTTTACTAGCATAACCAAAGTACGTTCCACTGAATGTAAAAAGGTCGACAAGAAAAAAAAAACAAGGACGCACTAACACTGCATCAGTAATAACGTGTTGTTTGGTACATAAAAACTAGAGGAGGACAGAAATGTGATTGACGTATGCAGTTGGAAAGGCAGACATACCAACAGGACACTACTAAAAATTCTGAATGCGTGGTGCATTGAAAAGTATATGCACTGCACATTATATTAAAAAAAAACCGTCTCCTAACTTTTTCTTCTACAATACGGCAAATGAGCAATCATGTAAGAAACGACGACCAGGTAAGGAGTTTTCATCTGACGCTACGATTTTCGTTACAAAAAAAAAAAAAACCGGAAAATTAAATCTACGAACACTTTAATTTTGCAGTAAATTCATCAGTAAATTGGGGGGGGGGTGGGGGGAGAGAATCGTACTGGACTGAGGGTACGTAACTGCAGGAAAAGCTGTTGTATAGCCCTTATTAATTGAGGATAAGACAACAAACCATTGTCCCTTGGTACTGTTGATCTTCATTCGTCAAATGGCGAGTGGCCATCGACGTTTGAGAGGGATAATCACCTGACATTAAAAATAAAAAGCTACAAAAAATAAGAAATTAATAAAAAAAAAAGGTGTTGGATTTTTATTCTGTGGATTTTTATTCCTTTGGATTTTTGTCCTCTGGATTTTATTTCTCTGGATTTTTTCCCGTGGCTTTTTTCCAGTGGATTTTTTGTTTACCTAGATTCCGATTTTGCTGTAGTGCTTGATCCACGCGTAGGGATGGGTCGGTTTCATTTTTTAAATTTCGGTTCCAGTTTCGGTTTTCACGCCCAAAAAACCTCGGTTTCGGTTTCGGTATCGGTTTTTGCCACCATCCACCCCAATCAGATTTTCCTAATTTTTTTCTTGCAACAGTTGTATTACTAGCTTCAACTTACTCCTGCTTTCACTTTCAGCAGCGTCATAGACCGTGGGTATAGCTGTGGCACCACTTTCCTCTACTATTTTCGTTTTAATAGCTATAGGAGCTTTGCTGTCATTTATACGTAAAAAATGATAATTATTTTTTAAAAATTGTAAAACAACAAATCATTTTTTTGATTTTCGAACACCGTACGAAAAACCGACACAAAATCCGAATTGTTCGGTTTTGGTGTCGGTTTTCAGTAAAAACCGAAAATACGGTTTCGGTTTCGGTTTCCGACCCATCCCTATCCCACGCAAAACCTTACTGCTGTATTCAACTATTCCAAAATCCACTAATCTACTAACAAGGGAACAAAACGATTATTTAATGCTTTATTACGTAAATTCCAGTACAGGACTAGGCTAGATGACAGCAGATTCCAACTTTCAAACCTTTTTACGTCTAAACACAAGAAAAAAATTAAAGAATAATGCATGGCTTTGTTTGGTTATATTTAGGTTATCAAGTAGTATTTTTGGTATAATTACAGTAAGGTGTACCGAGGTCAAACCTTACCGTATCTAATTTACTAATGACAATTTACTTTCCGCTACCTCGGAGTACTGTACGGTTGGCTTTCCTGTAATGCTCACCTATCCATTTTCTGTTGGCTGAGGCCGTTTGGTTGCTACGGGCGACGTGGGGAACCAATCAGAAGCTTCGTGCTAGTGACTACGTCATCCTTCGCGACAGATCAAACCTATTTAGGGTACACTATATTCAGAAGTGTTAATTCTACAAACGTGCTTTAAAGGTCTCTTCAAATGCTAAATAAAGAATGGCAGGTTACACTCGTATTGTGTGTACAGTTAGACTGTTTAGATAGCTTAAATTTCGAGCCAGTCGAGCCTAATTAGCTTTCTGTCCCGTTTATAAGCTTAAATTTCGTTAATTATGAGCTGTAATATCAGTAACGTACTCAATAATTTTGTTTTGGAGGGAAAGGGACGGGAAGGAGGAAAAAATGGAATTCAGCTAAAAGGTCTAAGAATTGGGAGGGGGGGGAGGGAGAATCGCTTTAATTCTCTCGGAACAATGTAAAACAGCTGAATTTCAGCAGTTTTGTGTCTTCGAAGCGTTTATAAAGTCTGTTTTCAGAATTCAGCTTGCAATAAGTGCCTTATTAAATAAGGGTCTTGCGGTGAGGCTCTTTCTCCGGTGAACTCCCGTTTCGCCAAATCCCGTTTCGCCAAATCCCGTTTCGCTAAATCCCGTTTCGCCAAATCCCATTTCGCCAAAAAAAAAGCAGATTAACAGTTTTGCCCTCAGGGGCCAGTCCCGTTTCGCCAAATCCCGTTTCGCCAAATCCCATTTCGCCAAAAAAAAAAGCAGATTAACAGTTTTGCCCTGAGGGGCCAGTCCCGTTTCGCCAAATCCCGTTTCGCCAAAACGAATTTGACAACATTTTATGTACACGAAATTTAATACCTTATTTCTATGTAATGGAGTCTTAAAAGGCAAACATTTAACAGAGACAAGCAGTGGTAGAATAAGCCCAGTTGATTTATTAGCGTTTTGAAAACTGGCAATAGAGATGGGAAAATGTGCGCTTTAAACATAATTGTTTAGAATGCTTGGTCGTCACTACATCAATGCCAAGGTTCTCTTTTAAGAATCTTTATTAATAAAATCGAGTTGTCGCGTAGGATGGACGTCAACGAGACGGCCACAAGACGGCCGCCACAAGACGGCCGCAAGTAATTGATAGAGCACATATCCGTTTTCATTGTCGGTCCCTCGCTCTTTTTCTTTGCTACCGTGGTAAGAAGGAGCCCGCTCGCCCTCTTACTCATTGTTGAAGCTTCGTTTGTTTAATCCTCCCTTACAATGTCTCCAATGCCTATTTATTTCTTCCAGGTGTACAAAGGCGTAATTATTTATTTCCGGTATACAAAGGCGTATATATTATTTCACATGCACAAAGGCGTATTTATTTATTTCACATGTACATGTTCATACGTTGAATGAGGGAGTGAAGCAAACGAAAAACACCCTTTGCTAGACAGGGTACGCAAAAACACATAGACGGGATACACGCATTCCGTAAAACACATGAGGAAGGAAATCGTTCCAGTGTTTTTAACGGTGCATCAAACACCACCCGTGCGTAGCACGGGCTTCCTCTAGTAGTTAGTTACACACGTGATGATTAACCTTTTACAAACGGGAATTCCCGTTTCTCAGAATAAAAATATTCTTCAAAACTTTAACATTGCAAAAGTTAAAGAGGCATGCCTAATTGTAGGTAATTTTTTATTAGTTGTGGTTTCTGATGTTATGCGTTTAGCCGCAGCGAGCGAGGCACGTAATTAGAAACAAATTATTTTGCGAAATGGGATTCTGAAAAACGGGTGTTTGTCTATAAATGTCTGACCATTATCATGTTATATGTGTTCGTGTTTAAATGTTTTAAATGTTTCGCGTGGCTAAAATTTCGTGAACGATATTTGGCGAAATGCGATTTGGCGAAACGGGACTGGCCCCTGAGGCAAAAGCTGTTAATCTGCTTTCTTTTTGGCGAAACGGGATTTGGCGAAACGAGACGTAACCCTTTCTCCTCCTCACCCACCCACAAATGTGCCGTTGGCATTTATCAGCTGTTTATTAGAGGTTACGAAATTCGGCGTTCGAGTGGTACTTACTAAACCGATATGCGTTAGTGACAATCCACCACCGAAAATCAGTTTTTTTTAAACCAAGCACTCAATAAAAAAAAGAAGTTGCTATAGTTAAAAACTGAATTCAAATTGTAGTATTCTCTTGAACGATTTTATTCGGAGCAAAACATTTAATTTTCAATGGTTTCTTACTGAACAGTCATTATTCATCGCCAGATTAAATAAATATACACAACTAGGTTACAGCTCGCCAACACAACGCCCTATAATGTATATAACGCTCGTGTATAATATACAACTAGCTTACACCTCTCGTAAATGGGGGGGGGGGGGAATTTATTTCACAACACCAATAAAATATATGACGTGACCCTTTTTCGTGGTTCTAGACTTACTACCGCGCCTTGGCCCTCTCCCTCGGCCCTCTACTCTGTGAAATTTAGATTGCATTCCAACATATTCCCCCTCCCCACATACTAATAACATTCTAAAATTACTTTGCTCATTTTTTTTTGGTCTTCGCTAACTACAACAAAGACATTTCGATCCAGCCTACCTACTACGACTATCGCTTCCCCCTTCCCCAACACTGTTTCTCTTCCTGCTATATCGTTTCTTTTCTCAATTTACTACGACGCGGACCGTTGTTACGATGTACTGAAGGGCCTCCCGCTTTTCCGTAGACCTTGCCATGTACTTCTACTCCCAATTACGTTGCCATCCTTCTCTCCCCCAAACGAAGCATACGTATATTATACCCCCTCTCCCCACCCCTCATAGCTACGATGCACTTTCGCTTACATCCACCCCCTCCCCCAACGTGATTCGTTTCTCGCATGGCATCCGGTAAAGGTTGATTACTTTATTTACTTTTTTAGGTGTTTTAACAAACGATAAAATTACCACACGTAAATTTAACACCACAATTTTATGTAGCCAGCTTTTGTTTAAGCTTTGCTGCTTAACTTTTTTATATGAATAAAGATTATTTATAACAATCAATTTAAAAACAAGACATAAGAAAGCCCCTCCTCCACCAATGAACGATAGTCTTACGATATGCAGTTCAGCGTTTGTCATAGGTGCCCCTCCCCCGAAAACTATGAGGAGCCCCCCCCCAATTTTTTTAATCCCCCTTCCAACTTTAGTAAAAGTTGTGTATTTCATAGCATGATCATTTTGGCGCCAACTAATCATGTTATGAAATAATTTTTTTTTAATTTGGAAGGGAAGGAGGTTAAAAAAATAGACCGAATACAAAAATAAGAATGTGTGACATGACACACTACTGACCAGTAAGCAATTATAATTATATGTATTTAATGTGCCATGTGGGAAGTTAATTTGAATTGTTAAACTTTATTTTAAAGCTGTAGCCTAAACCACTTTTAAGTTTTAGTCAAAATTAGAATTTAAAAATTTAGGCCGACTGGGATTTTAACTTTTGTTGGCTTGCTGCAGACGAACTTCTGTATCGTTCGTTTTGTAAAACTCACTCTTACAGCTATCTATTGGCCGGAGAACTTCGTTCTGCTTCCCCCCCCCCCCCCCCCCCCCGGCCCTTCCCAACGACCACCTAAGAGTAGGCCAACCAGTCATAAATTTTTTTTTGTTGGGTGGAGAGGGGGAAGAGGGAACTTCGTCCCACTCAGGGACGACGCTAAGGGGATGGCGAGGGGGGGGGGAGGGCTCGCCTCCCTAAACTTTTGGCGGCCCCCCTGGTGCCCTCCCCCCATCAGATAAAAATCAAACGTATCAACGAAGAAAATTCTGGTTACTTATTAAGAAAACTACGTTAGTTTCTTTCACAGCGACAGGACGGACTTGAGGTCACATCAATGGAGCCTAATTGTTACTGTGAGAATTGTAAAATCAATTTTTTTTTCAGCTGCATTTAAAAATATTCCAAAAAAATGGTGTAGAAAACAGTTGAGAACTTTTGGTGTCAGAAAGAGAATTCAGTAGTGTTATTTTTACTTTTATTCTTTTTTTTGGAGGGGAACCTCACAAGTAGCATTTTTCGGTTCGCCCCCCCCCCCCCCCCTGGCTAAAATTGTTGCCCCAATTTCGCCTCCCCAGTAAAGTGATTCTAGCGTCGTTCCTGGTCCCACTCCTCCCCAAAAAAACAGTCATAGAAATGCCAGTAAGCCGTAATTTTTTGTGTGGGGGGGCGGAATTCGTTCCCCCTCAAAAATGGGAACGAGGATATGATCCTCACATTCCTCCCTGTTGGGCACCACTGGCGTTATTTCGGGCTAAACAAAAAGCCCCTCTCCCCTTCACATGTATAATGTTTTTTCTTCGTGGCCATGAAATGAACCTTCACCGATGAGCGCAAGCAGGCTTCCCTGCGAGGCCCCTCGCGCAGTACATTGTGTATGGCTTATACTGCGTTCTGTGTCTCCAACCCCCCTCCCCCCCCCATAAAAAAAAGACTACATATAATAACATCGTAGGGTATAAGGTAAGTACTATCAAATTACGGAGTGTTTAGAAAAGGACATTTTATAAAAGGAACTTTATAAAAAATAAACCTTTAAACAAGGCACTGTTTAAATTTTGTTTGAAAGAAGACAAGAAAAAAAAAGCAGCCCCTCCCCTCCCTCCATGAACGCCAGTCGTATACTACGCAGTTCAGCGTTATTTAAGGCTGAACGCTGACGAATTTCTCTGTCGCCACACAGTTATGAACTAAGAACTGGGGTGAGAAAGAGAATCCGAAGAGAATATATTTTACGTGTTTTGGGGAGGCTCAGGAGGGGATCGTGAACTTAAAATTTTTTTGGTTCATACCTTTCGGACTAAAGTCGCTATCCAACTGCCGCCTCCCCAATAAAGTGATTCCAGTGTAGTCCCTGGTCCAAGGTCTTTATTTGGGGGAGGGGGGACGAGGCAGTTGCCCCAGGCTCCCAGCTTGCTTGTCCCCCCACCCCCACCGTGCGCCACTGAACCAAACGTAACCTTACGTAACATAACCGAACGTAGAATACGCCTGTGAATGTAAATAGTTCGGTAAAAAGAAAAAAAAAGTTGGTGGTGACATAACGGGAACAATCCAAATTACATGCAAGCAAGTAGCCTCCTTTCCGTGAATGCGCCACTGATAACCAAACAACATATTCTAACACAATTTATACCACGGCTGTGACGTCACGCTAACTCAACGCCATGCTAAATTCCGTTGGTTAAGTAGTAGATATCCGTGAGCCGTTGTCGATTTAACGGTTATAATTGCTCGCGAGCGAGAAACGGCTAGTCCACTATCGAGGGGGTGGAGGGAGTCACGAGTGGGTGAAGCCCCGTTCGAGCTCAAGAGCAATTATAACCGTTAAATCGACAACGGCTCACGGATATGTATTTTAATGCTAAGGTGTGACGTCGAGCCAACATCTAGTTATTTGAGATTAAAAAAAAATTTATTTGAAAATTTTATTTGTGAAACATGACGTAAATTCCTGAACTCAAACTTCTGGTTTAAACTTCCTGTCTGTGAAAGTTTCACGTACGCGAGGACGTCCCTATGTCCAGTCCCAGTCACCGACATTTGTGTTTAGGTAAAACCGAATTTTTTCTACTTTATTAGTTTAAATAAGATATAGCGTATAAAATGCGCTATTCGCTTGAGTCTCGTAGGTTTTTAAGTGTGTTTAGAAGGTGTCAGTAGGCTAGTTTTCGTACCGTCGGAACGAAAGGTGTCGGGGGGTTCGGCTTGGACTATTCATTCGTGGGTGGGGGTGGGGAGGGGGCTAGCATCGTACGCGAGGTTTTTTTTTATTTTTCGTGTTAGTGCGTAAAATGTCGCCAGGTTATAAATGTGCTGTTCGCTTGAGTATCGTATGTTTTTAGGTGTATTTAGGTATGTTTACAAGTGTCGGTAGCCTAGTTTTAGTACTGTCGGAGTGAAAGGTTGGAGGATTGGACCATTCCTGCACGGGTGGGGTCCTAGCATAGTAGCCTATGCGAGGTTTTTTTTTTTTTCGTGTTAGTACGATAAATGTCGCAGGTTGCAAATGTGCTTATTTATGTTGGTTGAATTTGTTTTGTGTACGGTAGTTTTGCAAAATATGTCACGTGGTAGAGCAGTGTTAGATTAAAAAGTGTGGGTTAAAAAGTGTGGGTTAAAAAGTGTGGGTTATCAAAATTAACCCACGGTCACGTGTGTGGGTTTTCAGATTAACCGTATATAACGGCTACACTTTTAGC